>CBVK0103455665.1:0-35808 GCA_900067695.1 Picea abies | reverse complement strand
ATGGAGAGTAAGTTCTTCTTTAGGCCCGGTACATAGAGTACGTCCTTCATTGTTATTGAGTTTTCTAAATCAAGTTCGTAGTTTGATTCTCCTATTCCCTTGATGGGATATTGATAATCATCTCCAAGAGTTACTTTCTGAGAAAAGTTATTTTCTGAAATACAAGAGAGAGTATTCTTCTTACCCATCATATGCTTTGATGCACCGCTATCAATGAGCCATGTGTCCTCTCCAGGTGATACAGATCCTGAGACATGGTCCTTAATCATCTTCATAGGTGGTTCTTCATCTTCGAAAATATGAGCATGTTGTCTTTTGTGCTTCCTTTTGTACTCTTCTTTTCTTACTGGACAATTGTTCGCCTTGTGTCCCATCTTATCACAATGATAGCATTGTATAGATGAGAGATCTCGTCCCTTGCGTTGTCCTTTCTTCTGAAAGTTTCTTGAATGAGATTCTTGATTGTTGAATTTGTTTGATGGTTGTGTGTCTCTATGAGATTCCCTTTTGAAATAGGGTTTCTTCCTTCCTCCTTTTGTATGAGTAGTTAGGGCTTGATCATCATCCCTTGCTAGTAGTGCTTCACGGTTGGTTACCCTTGTTTCTTCTTGGATGCATTCTTCCCATAGGCTTTCAAATTGTAGTTTCTCCTTTCTGCCACATACTGACTGGATGAAGGCATCCCAAGGTCTTGCGAGACCATTTAGGGTTGTCATTACGAATTCGTCTTCGTCGATGGTGTCTCCAATCGCTTTCAACTGTTCTTTTATTTCTGAGATTCGGGAGAAATACTCTTGAATCATTTCTCCTTTCTGCATCTTGGTATTCTTCAACTGAGTTCTAAGATTCATATTTCGATTGATGTTCTTTCCTTCATATAGTTTGCTTAGAGCATCAAACATCTCCTTCGGGGTCTTCTTTGACGATACATAAGGGATCAGGTGGTCTTTGATTGAATTTGCAATGATTCTCTGAGCCCTGATTAAGTCCTTCTGATGCTTTGCTTTCTCTACGGCATCTTCAGGTTCCTCCACTTCTTCTTTGATAAATATTGATAGGTCATTCTCTGCAAGGATCAGACCGATCCTATACTTCCTTATCATAAATAGCTTATACAATGTTCAAGAGATAACTCAACCAATACAGAAAAAGTCCTCCTCTAGAGATGCGCCACCCTTCTTCTCCTTTCTTCAACTTGAAATTGCAGCTTGCCTCATAAGAGAATGAGCAAGTGAAGTGTGTGTAAGAAGTGAGGCACTAGCCTCTTATTTATATCAACCTGGAACATGTGAAGAGTCACCATCTGGCAGGGCCGACCTCTCACACTGGGTGGGTAAACCCACCTTTAATTTAATTCTGGCCCTTTCATTATAACTGTTGGGGCCGACTTCTTATTCTGCACATTGTAATTGTCAGATGACCAATCCGCAAAAGGGGATTTGGTCCTTATACAATTACCGACATGATTAATCCTCACTGGGAATTAATCCAATAACAATAATAATAATAATAATAACATGATTAATCCACAATGGGTAATAATAATAATAACATGATTAATCCACAATGGGGATTTAATCCAATAACAAAATAATAAGAATTCTCTTCGCAGTTACATTATTTCAACAAGATGCACACAAGAGGGTGCTCTACAACCTTGAAACTAGCGCCCAAGACGGATGTGCACTTCAACCGTACAAGTGCTTGCTAAAATTATGAGATGACAAGTGAGTGACTGTGATCCACAATGGGGATCCACTCTTATTTATACAAGACTTGACACAACAAAAGGTGTGTCTATTGGCACAATAGGGTCGACTTTTATAACTCAAAAATATAATTAATCTTTACACAATATTAATTATCTTTCACATGGTGGGGCCGACTTCTACCCTTCACAACATAATTAGGGTTACAACAAATCTTACTCTCAAACAATATAGCAAGAATCTCTCTCATCCTCTAGTGCTCAGCCACTAGGGACACGTCGACTTGTGCTCACCCACAGGGACGTCACACTCAACAGATTAACTCAACTAAGTCCATAGGAGTACCATCTGGAGAACCATCTCAAATCGACTCAACTAAGTCCATAGGAGTACAAGGCAGGAGACCATATCAAGCCGAATCAACTCAATCGAGAGGAGTACAAAGCAAGAGACCATCTCAAATCATCTCAACTCGGTCCAGAGGAGTAGACAAGAGACCACACATCATCACAACTCATTCCAAATTATGACACACAGTCATCACATGGGCACACCCAACACTTGGGTTCCCTCACAAAGATGTCTAAACTTAGTCCAAAGGAAAACGATCTGGAGGATGTCTCATGAAGTTGCAATCAACAACACTCCCTCTCATCTAGGGAGGCATTATCCACCAGACCAATTCTCTCATGGAAGTACTTGAACTTTTTCTTGGCAAGCAGTTTGGTGAAGACATTTGCAACCTACGCATGTGTAGAAAGCTATTACACATGTACTTCTTTCCTTTGCACCATATCTATGATATAGTGGTATTTGATCTCAATGTGTTTCGATTTATCGTGAAATATAGGATTCTCTTAGAGCTTCACATAGCTCTGGTTATCGCAATGGATAATTGTGGAATCCATCTCATGAGCAATTAAATCTGCAAGGAGCTTGCGAAGACAAACTGCTTCGCAGACTTCCACACATAACGCTATGTACTCTGCTTCTGCGGTACTCAAAGCCACGGAGCTTTCTTTCCTGCTGCACTAGGAAACCATGGCAGATACCAAGGTAAAACAACAACCGAATGTGCTCTTCCGGTCCACTTCACTCCCTGCCCAATCTACATCGACATATCCCTATAATCTCATGTCTACATCGGAGGCAAATCTTAGGCCATATCCAATTGTGTCTCGTAGATATCTCAACACATGATTCGTTGTTATATAGTGAGTGTGTATCGGCTGACTCATAAACTAACTGAGTACATTCACTACATAGCATATATTAGGTTTGGTTTTAATGAGATACATCAATGATCCAATAAGTTGTTGGTAAATATGTGGATCAATCTCCCCTGAATCGGTAGAAGCCTCATTCATTTTCTTCAGATCCATCACCATCGATGTAGGCATGGATTTGCAATCTGTCATACTGAATTTATTCAATATCTCCATTGTATATTTTCTTTGGCTCGGGAAAATCTCATCAATCCTCTGCCATACTCCTAGTCCCAAGAAGTAGTGAATATACACAGGTCCTTCATCTTGAATTCAGAAGTCAATGCACGCTTACATTCTGAAATAATACTTTCTGAACCGGTGAGGAATAAATCATCAACATACAAGACCAAAATTAGGCACTCCTCACTAGCAACATGGTAGTATAGGTTTGGATCAGCGACACTCTTGTTGAAACCCAAACTCATCAAGAATCCATCAATCTTTTCGTATTAAGCATGAGGTGCATGTTTTAGTCCATACAAGGCTTTCTTCAACATGCACACATGAGACTTATGCTCATGTATCATGAATCCATCTGGCTTCTCAATGTAAACTTCTTCCTCAATCTCGTCATGAGAAAGGTTATCTTTACATCCATCTGATGTAGTCTCCAACCCATGGATGCAACTAGGGAAATAATCGTATGGATGGAAATGTATCGGGAAACAGGAGCAAATTTCTCATCATAATTTATTACCTCCACCGGAGAGAATCCTCTGGCCACAAATCTCGCTTTGTATTTCTCCACACTTCCATCAAGTGCATGTTTTATCTTATAGATCCACTTGGAAGTCACCACAGACTTCCCTTTTGGTGTCTAAACAATATCCCACACATCATTCTTCGTGATGGATTGATACTCTTCTATCATGGCATCTTGCCAAACCTGTTGACTTGTTGCTTCTCCATGAAAAGAAGGCTCAATATCAACAATGTGGCTCATAGCTGAAATGTAGCTCAAAAATCTTTGTGGTCTATCGCTCTCTCAAAATGTACCTCAAGGAACTACATGTCCCTCTACCTTCTATAGAGTCTGTCGAGCCTAGGCAGGCCTCTTATGGCCTACAGCAATGTCTCTGGGAACATCAACTGGAGCTACGAGATCAACTGGATCAACTAGATCAATAATTGTCTCTCTCTGAACTGCTGAAGGGGGAGAAAGTACTATCTCGCTGTCAATCTCCATATGTGATTCTTTGGATCTTTGAAAGGATATCTCTTCCTCAAAGGTGACATCTTTGTTGACCTCAATCTGTCTCTGACGAGGGATGTAGATCTGGTATGCTTTCGAAGATTCACTATACCCCACAAATGTACCCTTTCTACCTAAAGGATCTATCTTGGTCCTCTTCTCATTGGGTACATGAATGTATATTGGACACCCAAATATCTGTTAGAATATAATGGATGTGCTCGTTTTACCATCGACAATATCACTATTGTCACCCAACCATAGACCGAAGCCACCCTCCGAGTACCTTAACCTTGACAGAGAATCACTCTGGAAGAAAACCCTAGGCTAGATAGCCAAACAAAGGGTAGCGCACCTTTTCCCAAGGATAGTGCACCAAACAAGAGCTGATCAGATAGTCCAAACCATAACCAAGAGATAGTCCAAGCCAAAACGCAATCTACTAGTTGCAGCAACTGCAACGGCAGCTCTCCTCCAAACTTGCGAACAAACTGGAAAACTACAGTGCGCACAAGTGTTTCTCTACAATTCTGAGAATGCCTTGCCAGAATGAAGACAAACTACAGTGCGCACAAGTGTTTCTCTACAATTCTGAGAATGCCTTGCCAGAATGAAGACTAGCCTCTTGTATTTATACTAATTATGGCTAACTACCTGGGTTGACTTCTCATTCTGGGTGTCTATTTACTTAGTATATAATATTTCTTCTTACCGACTTCTTCTCTTGTAGGCTAATAACCTAATACCAATTATCCTCTTGAGTCGACTTGTCTTCTAGGGTTATTAGCCAACTCATTAGGGTTTCTTCTTGCTTCCTGGAATATTTTATTCTCGTCAGGTTTACACATGGAGGTAAATACCTCCCGCAACTACCATAATATTAACACTCCCTCCTAGCTAGGGAGGTATTACAGGTAATGGTCTTGAGCACAAACATACCATTTACTCGGTAGCATCAACATAGTTGTATAAACTAGATCATGAGCACCATCATCACTATCAGTGTCATCAGTTGCATCATCTCTCAAAACCATACTCTATCTGATTAATTTAGACATGATGTTGGATAAGTCACTCACACCACAGAGTGACACAAGAGCCATTCTTCTAATCTGGACATATTTCCTAGAAAAATAAATGTCATGAACCATTTTCCGTCTGGGAAATATCTGTCCATTGATCATCCATCTAGCTGATAATCATTTTCAACACTATTGATAGTCTTCAAGACAATCGGAACAATATCATTCAATAGAACACAACTGTGTTTATCCATAGTAATACACAACTACCATCCAGTGGTACACTACCACACCAAGTAGCACACGGGTACTTGCTCAGTGACGTATAGTCACAAACAGTGGAACATATCCACCATAGTAGTATACATCCACTGTCTAGAGACATACAGTCTTCATAACAATCATCTAATATCAACCTGCACAGAAACAATGTTATGATATACACTGAATCATCTGGGCCATTCTTCCACTCACATCTGTGAGATCTTGGAAGAGCATCTGCTCTTAAAAGGTAAAACATCAATGATGAGCTATCTGGACTATTCTTCTCAAGCAAGAAAAAATAGCTGTCCTGATTTATGAGCCTGGACCATTCCCCACCCTGGGCCATTCCTCCGACACTAGACAAAGTGTAACTTGGAGAGAATGAGTCTACCCTAAGGAATGTCTATCTCTGATTGTTGAACCTGGACCATTCCCCACCCTGGACCATTCCTCCGACACTAAACAAAGTGCAACCTAGAGAAAATAAATCTTCCCTAAGGAATGATTGTCCTGCACCAACCTCCAAAAACGGACCATTCCCCATGTTAACCACAATGGGAAATCGTTGTTCGGCGAGACGGGCCAATCTTCTTAAGTAACCCTCAAGAAGAGAGATTGCCCTAGACCATTCCCCATGTTAACCACAATGGGAAATCATTGTCTATGGTACATCAGCAATCCATCGAACCATTTTCATTACGAAAATGACTGTTCGATCTGGACCATTTTCCGAACTAGAAAATGCCTGTCCGTTAGAAATCTCAAACCACTTTCCGAATCTAGAAAGGAATTGCTCATCCTGGACCAATTTTCGAACTGAAAAATGATTGTCCATCAATCAATAACACATCAGTGCTCCCTCCCAACCTGGGAGTCATCTCTTCCTTTTTCAATAAAGAAGTCGTCTCCACGAGCTCCAGCTTGAGTACGCAAATTCTTTCATCTTGGAAGGAAGTTTTACCAAAATGTTTGTTTATCTGCTCATCTGTGGAGATATATATTGGAGAACCACTTTCTCCTTTCTGGACTTCATCACGGAGAATGTAATGCTTGATCTCAAATGTACTTCAGTCTGGAACACTGGTTTTCTCTGAAGGCTTCATATAGCTCTGATCAATAAAGTATATCATTGCTGGATTCCTCTTTGGTTCCTGCTAGCTCACAACATCGTGGCAAGGGTCAAACTGGAACATATCCATGTGGCACTTCCTCTGTCATCATGAGATCTTTGTCATGGATTGGCAATCCATCATTCTAATTTTCTGAGTAATTATTCTGATATAATATCTCTGTTATAGAAAGTCTTCGCCACGCTTATGTTGTGAATTGGAGGTTCTCCACCAAGTTGTCTTCTTCCATCTGCATACAAGGGTCTCTTTCTGGTATGCCTCAGAGCCCTGAGGTTGCTCTTCATACACTCTTTGATCAATTGCTCTGGAGAACAATCTTTGCATTTATCTAATGTAGAATTCAAACCCATGGATATTGTGAATGATATAATGACTCATGTAGAGGTATGTCTGGTTTACTAGAACGAGTAATCATCATAGTCTTCTACATCCATCTGAGAGAACCTCTAGTTCTAGTTCTCACAATTATTGCATTCATAAGTCTTCCATACATTGTTCTTCATCACAACTTTTAGTTTATCTGCTTGATTGCTTTTAGTGAGTTCATATTAGGCTGGTAATCTTGTGATTCTTGATACAATGACTAGTTGTTCTGGCTTTTCTTTCTTTCTTGGAATCTTCAAGTTCTTCCTCATGTTTCTCTTTAGCTCTTGGTTCCATGGAGTTTCTTATAGATTCCATGCCCTAGAGATTCCACTTCTTTCTTTCATCATAGGATCACGGATGTGGATGGACAACCAGGGATACTTTAAGGCTTCTCTTCGAAGAAGACTTCTTCTAAGGTTGAATTGAACACGTACTACCTTTCATGGCTGCTACCATGGATATATACTTCATCATCTTCAATGAATCATGGGATTAGCTCCCTCCTAATCCTTGCTTAATGTATGAGTGCATGTTTTTCTTTTGGAAATATATAATCGGCTCCCTCCATAATTCATGCTTCCGTCTGCATCCTTATTGCCTTCTGCAAGGTGTCATAAGTCTTTCTCCAATTTCTTCTTGATTGATGACTTCTTCATGTCTTTTACTTCTTCTCTTTTACTTCAAGATTGATTCTGATTTCGGCTTGTCTTGTAGTGGTTACTTATGTAATAACTTCCACATGAATTGTTTGATGTACTTCATCCTTTCATTTGTATTGTCTGAATTGTAGTCATAATGATAGCAATCCTTTTTGCTTCTTCCATAGGTATAGTTTATCTTTGAACACACTATCTTCTAGGAAGTAGATATGCAAGATATGTATAGAAAACATGGTATGTACAAAAACTATGAAGAGTATTGTTACGTTGTCTTAGAAGAAGAAGTTTGTTTTATCCTGCTTGGTCTTCTTTGTAGGTTCCTTTTCTTCGGCAACTGATGCTTCGTGTGTTCCCTTCCTTTTCCTTAGCTCAGGACAATGATTCTTGTAGTGACCATACTTTCGACAGTTGAAGCATTGTATTTCTAACATGTCTTTCTATTGATTTGGCTTCTTCCTTGAACCAAACTTCCTTTGAGGTTTCTCTTTTGCATTGATCCTTGATTCTTCTTGAGCACAGCAAGTCCAAAGTTCTTCAAATGTAGGATACTCCTTCCTTGTGTTCATGCTTGTGGCAAATGCATCCCATGTCTTGGGAAGACCGTTGAGTACTATATTTACCAGTTCCTTCTCTGAAATGATCTCTTCAATAGCTTGTAGTTGATCTCTTAACTGAGAGAACCTCACAAAGTATGATGTTATGTTGTCATCATCATTCATCTTCATGTCATGGAGCTCATTCTTCAGACTCATTACTTGTCCAATGTTTTTGATTGAGAAGAGGTTTGTTAGGGCATCGTACATCTTCTTCGATGAGTCAAGATGGGAGATGTAGGGTATCAAGTGGTTTTTTATAGAGTCCACTATGATACTCATGGCATTGATGTCACTGTCTTTGAAATTCTCCATAACTGCAACGTTTTCCGGTTCTTTCTCTTTTCCTTCTTCAAACTCTGGTCCACGATCTTTCCTTTCGCGATATCCAGCACTTTATTCTTGGCAAGGGTGAGGTCAATCCTTGTCTTCCACACTTTGAAGTTAGAAGCTCCATCTAACTTGTTTTCTGACTTCATAGAGTAAGTCATGGTTGTTTTGACTTGGTCAACCCTAGATTTGACCAAACACTCAACCTTGACGTCTTCGCTTGCTGAGAGTACCAGGAGATGCGTTAGGCTAGGGCACACTGGTCTATCCGGAAATTAGGTTAATCCCTTCACTTAAGGTGCCTCAACGAGAGGATTAGGGTTTCTGCAACTACATCTGCTAGTAACCCTAGCAGCAGTGCTTTGGTGACTGCTCATGCTAGAAACCCTAGCGGCAATTCTTCAATGAGTTTAATATCCTTATGGCTATGCTCCCTTCTAGTGGTTAGACTGAATGAAGGAGGTGTGAGCCCATAACCTGTTAGAATATAATGGATGTGCTCATTTTACCATCGACAATATCGCTATTATCACCCAACCATAGGCCGAAGCTACCCTCCGAGCACCTTAACCTTGACAGAGAATCACTCCGGAAGAAAACCCTAGGCTAGATAGCCAAACAAAGGGTAACGCACCTTTCCCCAAGAATAGTGCACCAAACAAGCGCTGATCAGATAGTCCAAACCATAACCAAGAGATAGTCCAAGCCAAAACGCAATCTGCTAGCTGCAACAGCTGCAACGACAGCTCTCCTCCAAACTTGCCGCACAAATTGAGCAACTGCAGTGCGCACAAGTGTTTCTCTGCAATTCTGAGAATGCCTTGCCAGAATGAAGACTAGCCTCCTGTATTTATACTAATTATGGCCAACTACCTGGGCCGACTTCTCATTCTAGGTGTCTATTTACTTAGTATATAATATTTCTTCTGGCCGACTTTTGTTCTTGTATGCTAATAACCTAATACCAATTATCTTCTTGAGTCGACTTTTCTTCTAAGGTTATTAGCCAACTCATTAGGGTTTCTTCTTGCTTCCCAGAATATTTTATCCTCGCCAGGTTTACACATGGAGGTAAATACCTTCCGCAGCGACCATAATATTAACAATATCCTGAAGTGTCCAACCTCAGGCTTCACTCCGGTGAAGGCTTATTTGGGAGTCATGTTCTTCAAAATTTGATGAGGAATCATGTTCTGAACATACACAATTGTCATGGATGCTTCTTCCCACAGAATCATAGGTAGATTCTGATCATGCATCATTGCTTTGGTTGCCTAACTAATGGTTCTATTTTTTCTCTCTGCAACGGAACGGTACAAATATTCGTTCAAAGAAGCAACAGTGATGGGTCCACAATCATTTGAATGTATCAAGTGCAACATCCCCTTGGATCCACTGTCACTGCTCAAGAAGGACCCCTTGACATTCTTGCCAAGAGCACAACCTCTGCAAACGCCATTATGTTGAACATGTATCTCTGAAGGCATTTTACCACCTTCCCCAGAGCGAGAATGGATCTATAATGTATATGAGAAAGTCTCATATGCCATAGCTCGCTCAAACTGATAGTATCATGCAACAGGGCCTGGACTGGTCGTACAGTCAATCTATATAAGTTGTTTTCTTGAACACCAATCACTCAGGCAAAATCCATATGTGAGTTCTTGTGCCATGCAAGAAATTTTCCTTCAAAGAAGGTAACCTTGTAAGCTTTATCCTCTAAGGCAAAAACAGAGACAAGGTTATTTTTAATCCCAGGTACATACAGTACCTCACTCAATTGAAGTGGTATGTCAAAATCTAGTTGGAATGTAGAAGTTCCAACTCCTTTCACAGTATCTCTGACATTGTCTCCAAGTACAACATATAGACTAGACTCTTTCTCAACAAGGTATGTCAGATGATCTCTATATCTAGTGATGTGTCTAGAAGCACCACTGTCGATTAACCAAATATCACTATCAATAGGAAATGTACATGCGAGTGTTGATATGAAGAAGAATGCTTCATCTTTTATGACTTCATCTCTCTGATGTGGTTCTGGATCAACATCAGTGGATGCAAGTTGTCTTCATTTCTTCCTGGTACAACAATTTCTCGCAATGTGTCCATACTTGTCACATCTGAAACACTGAATCTTTGAATTGTCTTTTCTGTGTTCATGACTTGAAGTTGATGAATTTTTCTTGTCTTTAAATGCTTTGTTGAAACTTCTTCTATTTCTTCTTCCTTTCTTTGTATGAAAGGCAAGAGCATGATTGTCATCTTGAGGGGATTCTTGCACTCCTCTGGTTATAAGTCTGGTTTCCTCCTGGGTGTAGTTTATCCATAAACAATCAAATCTAGGTAGATCCACTATACTACTGATACTTTGAATAAATGGTTCCCAATGTCTTGGAAGAGCATTGAGAGTAGTCAAGACAAGTTCTTTGTCTGATATGGTTTCTCCAATGGCACCCAACTGATCTCTTATCACTGAAATATTCATGAAGAAGGTAGCAACGGTGTCAGCTTTTGTCATCTTGATATGTTGAAGATGATTCTTCAATGTAAGAGCTCTGAGGGTGTTGTTACTCTCAAACATATTCTTCAATGCACCATACATCTCATAAGATGCCTTTAGGGTAGCAATACGAGGTAGTAGATGATGTCTTACTAAATAGATGATTATCTTCCTTGCTTTGACATCATCTTCCTTCCAATCATCCTTATCTTCATCGGTAGTTGTTTCTGGTAGTCTTTTCTATCAAACTCAATAGGTCATCATCTTCCAGGGTAATCTGTAGTCTTGATTTCCAGGAACTGAAATTGCTTGATCCATCAAGCATATCTTCCACCATAGTTCTATTCCTCATGATTTGCAGATTCTTCCACAAACCCTAACAGCTAGGCTAGGCTAGCAACCTTAGGTTTTGTTGGACTTATGATTTCCAACACTAAGCCTTGGAAAGTTAGAGGAACACTAGTGAGCTTGCAAAAATCTTTCAATGCGTTGTAGAAACCCTAAAACTGAAATTCTACAGAAACCCTAGAAACCCCAAGGCCAAAAATCAAAACTTCTCCAATTTTGAATCTAAGGGTCTTTGGAGGTGCACTAAAGGAGGTCGTACACTCCTATGCAAAAATTAGCCTCAACGTTTCAATGTAAAGTGAAAAAACTAGCAAAATAAGGGGGAGTCGTTTTTGCAGTTGCAGCAAGGGGGGGACAGTTGGCTTCTTCAATGGCTAGTGCAATGGTCTCTTCAGGAACTCTGCTCTGAAACCATGTCGAATTTTTAATGATGAGCTCATACACATGTAGTTTATTTCATTTAGCATGTACTTGAACCATAAACAATGCAGCAAATACCATACACAAGTGTTGCAACAACCAAGATCACAAGAAGAATAACCATGCACAAGAACACAAGAGTTTATCCTGGGAAAACCCTTCACAATCAAAGGAAAAACCCAGCAATCATTTGTTATAGAGTCAAGAGAAGATCCCCCACACCATGAACCTTAGATGCACACAAGAGGGTGCTCTACAACCTTGAAACTAGCGTTCAATAGAGGTGCACACTTCCACTGTACAAGTGTTTGCTGAAATTATGAAATGACAAGTGAGTGAGTGTGATCCACAATGGGGATCCACTCTTATTTATACAAAAATTGACACAACAAAAGGTGTGTTTATCGGCACAATAGGGATGACTTCTATAACTCAAAAATATAATTAATCTTTACACAATATTAATTATCTTTCACACGGTGGGGTCGACTTGTACCTTTCATAACATCATTAGGGTTACAACAAATCTTACTCTTACACAATATCGCAAAGATCTCTCTCATCCTCTAGTGCTCACCCACTAGGGACATGTCCCCCTGTGCTCACCCATGGGGACGTCACACTCAACTGAGTCCACAGGAGTGCCATCTGGAGAACCATCTCAAGCCGATTCAACTAAGTCCATAGGAGTACAAGACAGGAGACCATCTCAAGCCGATTCAACTCAATCCAAAAGAGTACAAAGCAAGAGACCATCTCAAATCATCTCAACTCAGTCTAGAGGAGTAGACAAGAGACCACATGTCATCACAACTCAGTCCAGAGTCTGATGCACACCATGGGTGACTGCTACAATTGGGTCACCATCGAATTTGGAGCAATTTTCCCTCCACCATGTAGGGAAAAGGTTTGGGTATCCAGGGATATTTTGGACATCGATAGAATGGTATACCTTGTGGAAGGCCCATGGTAAAACATGTGATGCCATGGTTCCATTATTCGGGATGACGCTTCAATGGAGTCGATAGATGAACTTAGTGTTCATAAAAAATGGAGGGAAGGGAAAGAGAACTTTCCACAAGTGGAGTCATCAAATGAGTTTTATCTCATCAAGAAAGGAAAAAAAGAAAGGGTACTTCCCTCAAATGGAATCGTCAGGAAAGCTATGGGAAAGGGCTTTAGGAAAACTCGTCAAAGTGTCATTAGGGCAGGAAATAGGATTCAAAATCCTCCCCCGCAACAACACCAAAATGTTATCGCACAAGTTGTAGGTTGGGCAAACCCGACCCAACCACAAAATGGAAACAACTAAGAGAACACCTACCCACTCTTACCTTAGATAGGTATTCCCATCACTTTAAAGATGAAGTAATCACCTCGAGGGGGGGAATCTCAGTGACCCTAGGGGAAATGAGATGGAAAATGAAGAAATGGTGAAAAGTCCCCCTATAGGTCAATGATGGAAGGTAAGAAGGGCTTGAAAAAAGTCTCATAAATGGTAGAATATGTGCCACTGTATAGAAAACCTGTCAATGAAAGATTGTACATGCCTGAAACACAAGGAAAACAAAGATACAAGCCCAATGATATGTTGGACAAGCAAGTTAAGTTTGTCCCTAATTGCAGCAATAAACAGTAATATATATCAGCGACCAAATGATAATAAGAACTGCAAATAAAATTTTCTAAAAGTCCATTTAAGATAGCAAGAGACAAGCTAGCAATGACTAGTTTAACTCAAGTATGAAAGAGCAAGACTTTAGCATGAAACAAGGCTGTAAGAAATTAATATTGCAGAGATATAATTGCAGCCTTATAGTTGTAACAAACAAGTTGTTACAGAAAAAAAATCAACCACCAAATCTTGCCAACAATCCACCCAAAAAGTGCGCAGAGACTAGTAGAGGATAGGGGCAAACTTTTAGCAACTTTTGACAATTGGTTTGTGAGTTATTAAGAAAGTTGTATTAGTGTTTTTGCAACCCTAATGGTTGTAGATAAAATGTTCTAACAGCAGCAAGAAGTACTTAGCAAAATGAGACCCCCTAATGGCTCAACCAAGCACATAAAGCATAAAATTGATTTTAATTTACGCAATCTCAAAATCCCGAATTTTCACGTTAATCAATGCAAGATTTTATTTCTCCAATGCAATTAGAATAGTGCCTTTGGCTATTGGGTTATGGAGTCAAACAAATAAAGAGCTATCAATGTTAACTCCTTGGGGGTGTAAACCTTTTTACTTGCCAAGGAAAGCAAGGTTAACTAGGAAGTACTGGAAGGGTGTAAACCCTTTTACTTCTCCTAGTAAAACCTTAAGCAACAAATTATTTCAAGAAAAAAATGATGGATATGGTGGGATTGTAAATCCTTATACTCCCCAAGAAAGTCTAACAAATCACACTTGTAACCAAGCAATGAAACAACAAGAAGATAGATTCCTTACCTAGTCCAAGCAACAACAAGATAAACCTTCCTTTACTAAGATAATCCACCACAAATGCAAGAAAATAGCTCCAAGAGAGGAGCGCACTACTTCCACCATTATCCCAAAGAAACCATAACAAGAGCACAAGAGATAGAGATTGCCCGAAAAGGGCGCAAATTTCTGCTAAGATACTTCTCACAAGAGAGAGAGTTATATAAAAATGAAATGAAATAGTCTTTATTTATACAAATCCTACTACAAGTGTTTGTCCACTTAATTTTAGGGTAAACAAAAAAGGAAACAACAACCCTTACTTTGCCCCTTTACAATATAAAATTCGATTTAACTTTTAAAAATGCACAATAGAAATCCTAAAGTGATGTCATCCCTCTTCTAGGGTGATGTTTAGGCACCTTTGCAAATTGTTGGAGTGGAAAGTGAAAGTCCTTGGGCCCTCTAGGGCTTCCCTCTCATGCACTAGGTCTTTCTCCTCCAAGTCAAACCCTCATCCATCAAAATGTGTCTAGTGTTAAGTCAACCAACACCACCACCCCAACCCTAGCCCTAGGGTTACGTCAACCTCCTCAAAAGTCATATTTTAGCCTCCAAAGAAAATTGTTGGGCTAGCAAAGGGCTAGGTTAGGTCCTCTAAGGTGTCTCTTTACGCCTCCAAAGGTTGTCATCATCGTTTGGTGTGTGGGCCATGGCATCCAACCTGTGGGCTTCAAGCCCCGAGGAAGCCCAAGCTAAGCTTGTTCTTCCAAATCTATCCACCAACTAGGTCCTGGAAAGACAATGAATATGCCCTCAAGGATCTCAAGTCAAATGCATCATGATAAGTAAATCAAATCAATAAAAGAGCCACTTGAGCATGTACATCCAAACTACCTCATCAAAATAAACAAATGCTCAAAGACCCTATGCAATTTGCCAAGTTTAGGGATGGGAGGGTTGACAAAGCGACCTATTGGGTGAATCATACCTCAATTATAGGAGTGTTATCTAGCCGGACCCCTCCCTAAGACATGGACAAGTGACATGGATATGGGAAAGATTCTTGGGCATGGGGTTCATGACGTACAAGGGACTGTAGTATTTCTTTTATGGGTTTCTTTGTAGAGGGTGTGGTGCACCTTCATTTTCAATGCAACCTTTTTTCAAGCCCATTTATTGTCTTTTATTCTTTTTAAGATGTTTCCAAGTTGAAACCAAGGTGGGGCTTCGACCTAAGCATGAAAAATAGTGTCCACCTTGACTCTACCATGGTCACATCATGCTTCCCCAAGTTGAAACCATGTAGGAATTCTACCTAAACATGAAAAACAATGCTCACACATGCCCCACCTTGGTTGGCATTTTGGATTAGTTATTTTTTACGGGTCCCATCAATTTTTCCAGCTACAAGCCTCTCGACCTTTAGCCCCTTCTTCCCACGAAATGAGGAACAATCCCTTCTTGGTTCAATACACCCGAAAATCCCAAAAGGTACAGAGACGAGGGGATTAAGTGTGGAAAGTGACAAGTAGGGTTCGGAAAGGCACAATGACTCGTCAAGAGGACTTCTCAATAGCAAACCTGACCCACTTACTAGGGCACAATGTCAACCACCAAAGTGAAACAGAGCAAAGAGCATAATTTCCAAGTCGTTACATAATAAAACGCATTTTAAAATGTAACAAACTCAAATGCCTCAAATATTGAAATGACACTAACCATAATGCATGATACCCTCATGATGAACCTGAACTGTGGTGGTGAAGTGGATCTCTATCTGTACAAGTACACACTACTGGTCAAGTTGTCTCGGTACTCCATGTCTCCAGCCTGAGGGCCTCAAGACATCATCTCCTTAGTTATCCCTAGGAATTGAGGATAACATACCCCACTTTGACCCAGAAATGTCGACCCCACTTTGACCCAGAAATGTAGAGTCACTGAGCCAATTTGCAAAAGTTGACATGTATCATTTTCTAGTTTACTATATAATTTGTTGTGTATTCAATTTCTGAGGATTTACTCATGTAATGCCATAAAAGAAATAATGTAAAAAAGAGGAAACATTAATTCTAAAACCCTCCTCACCCCACCTAGAGTGGGGTGCAATCTCAAACATTTTAGTCTCCATGTAAAGTTGCAATCTTTAATCATGTTGTACAGGTCAAGTCACGACCTTTTAATATAAATCATAATCATTTTTGTTAAAAAATAAAAGAAATTAGTGATTGAATAAAGTGCAATAGCTCTACATCATCTAAGTATTGATTTGCTTTAAAAAATGTGAAAATGTTTTGTAGAATTGAGTCCTTTTAATATAAATCATAATCATTTTTGTTAAAAAATAAAAGAAATTAGTGATTGAATAAAGTGCAATCGCTCTACATCATCTAAGTATTGATTTGCTTTAAAAAATGACAAAATATTTTGTAGAATTGAGTCCTTTTAATATAAATCATAATCATTTTTGTTAAAAAAATAAAAGAAATTAGTGATTGAATAAAGTGCAATCGCTCTACATCATTTAAGTATTGATTTGCTTTAACAAATGTGAAAATATTTTGTAGAATTGAGTTCGCATGCGAGAGAGATAATAACAAAAAAATTGAAATTGTTAACGTTCTTAACATTATATTCACAATTGTTGTTTGAATTTCTTTGCATGTGAAAGTTACTAATTGTTGCATTACTCAACAATTATTCAAATTATAGTTAATAGCAAAATCTTACATAATCCAAAAAATAACTATTTTAGAACAAAATTTTAAAAATAACCACTTACATATTATATATCTATTTAAATATCTAATCAATAATAATCCTTGCTACTTGACTAACTACAAATGGAATTCACAAAGATAAACCTCTCATATCATCAATGAAATAAAATTTCCAAATTACAATATAGTTTATATAATATATATAGTGATTAAACATAAGTCATGATTTGAAACCATAAATGAATAAACCAATTAGTATTTCAATCTCATGTTTAGCTAACTAAACAATATTTCAAACAATAACCAATTTTCAAGCTAAATTTTCCTCTTAGTACGAGTCAAGCTAAATTGTCCTCCTCTTAATATGAGCGAGTGGATGCCAAGGTTTTGGGCCTTACCTAGACAACCAAACATTTTTGGTCTAAAATGCTAAAAAATTGAAAAGAACAAAATAACGTTTTAGCCATCCAATATAAAACATTATATCCCTGCATATCTGGCATATCAGAGAAAACATATCACCCATTCTAATAATTGCTACTAACCAATAGGATGCTAGCAAAGACGAGACAGTTGTTATTCCAAAACTTTACCAAAAAATTGGGCAATTAGAAGTGAGGCGAACATCCTGTGAGAAGAGAAGAACAGCACTGGTGGAAAAGTGATCTCAGTGCCACCTTCCAAACAAAAACAGTAGTGCACAATTCCTATAAAGACGAAAGCAGCAATGTGGGAGAACTGATCTCAATATTGCTCGCTGCATGTCCATCACTAATATACATCAGTTGTCTACATCTCTATAAAATAGATTGCATCGGAAGGTGACAACCTTGCTTCTTTCATGCAATCTAAATACAAAATGTTACTTTGGAACATGGAATAGATGGCCAACTCATACACCACTAGGCAAACAAGCCAGCAATAATCTCTCTTTCTCGCATTGGCCCCTATTTGATTTCCACTGTTTAAGCACGACTTCTGTATGTACGCTCACAAATTTGATGAAATGGCAGTGAACAATTAGACAGGGCTATATCCCCAAAATTAATTTTTGCTTGACAATAACCGACAACATACCTCTCGTATAAGCACTAATATCAGTTCCCTGAATCCACGAAGTGCATTTCTTCATGCTCTAATGTTCTGTGGAGACAGGCTAAATTATTCCTGAATTCCAGAAAAGCGTCTTTCCTTCTTTTCGCCTTCTTGTATGCTCCTTCACCTTTACGCACAAAGTAGACCCTCTCTAACGCTGATGTGCCACATGAGGGCAGCTTTGACCACTGTAACAGCAACAAGGAACTTAAGAATCATTTGTTATAAGACAGAAACAATCACCAACTTTACATCCAATAGACAATCCAAACAGTGAGTATACCAACATAATTTGTAGCTGTCCTACGCAGTACACTTGAAAATATACTCAAGCTTGCATGTCAAGTTAAGATGGGCTACCCAATAGAAAGCAGCTATGGATGAATCACAATACTCGAGAGAATCTTTTCACAGATTATGAAGAACGGAAAATCGTGGGCATTTTAAATTTTCTAATATTCAAAAGGAAACGTATATCAGATGAAAAATGGGACACGAAGTAACCTATAGAAAACCCTTCTAGATTATGCCTCAACATCGAAGTAACCTATAGCCACCTCCAATGTGCAAGTTCATCATCGAACACCAACAGTCAACTTGTACCCATGGTCTTCCATGAGGTAGTCTCTAATGGCAACTCTAAGGCTCTTGGTTCTCTAAACAATCCACTTAATATTAGTAAAAAGGAAATCACACACACACACAAACACACAGTTTTGCCCAATGTTAACGCAATTGAACTGAACAACCCTGAAAATTGGAACCGAACTAAAACCCATAAAATCTGTTAGAATTTAAGGGCAAAAAGTAGACTAGATAGAAACATAAATAATTTCAATCATTTGCTACTGTAATTCTAGATTAGCAACACACTAAAATTTCTGATGCATAATCTAACATAAATCAGTAAGTCGCATAACATAGACCTGAGTATTATCTTAAACTAAAACAAGGAACAAAATACATGATATGCAGTTGTTACCTTAATGTATGCTCAGAAAAAGCTTAATGGATCATGGATCAAACCCTCAGGGTAGATCTCATCATGACCATAGGGACAAATGCCAAGAACTTTTAGGATAGTAAACCAGAAAACAACTCAGTTGGCTGAGAATCTAAAGACCAGGCCACTGTCAAGTAATAGGACTGAAAGAAAAACAACACTATCCATCCTAGGGCTGGAAAAGAAACCACAAACAGCTTTAATATTTTCAGCCCACAAAAATCTGCTTCAAATACCAGTAGTTCCATAACAGCCCCAACAATAATGGTATTAGGGTTGCTAGCAGACAAGGTGAGGCAGCATACAAGGTCTGCACCAGCAGATGGTTAAGGAGGCACCATTAAGGCAACAAAGTGGCACAATAAGAAGGTACCAGAACAGCAATAAGAAAACCCTTTACGGCTCACTGGGAAAGACTTTTACAGGTCAGCAACAGGCTAAACAAACATAGTTGATAGGGATAAACCCACGGTAGTTGGAGCATACCAGGAACACACAAAGGAGAAGCTGAGAGAACCCAAAAAGACATTTCCAGAAGAGTCGCAGCCACTTAGTAACCTGATCCAGAAAAGCCGCAGCAAAACCTCAGTCTAAAACTCGATTGAGAGAGTGTGAGTGAGTCAAGTGAGGAATAGGTCACTCTTTTTATAGTTTTAGGTAGGTAGGTTAGGGCTAACAAGTTTAGACTACTTGCCATAACTTTAGGCAAATAAACAAATAACATTTTACAATTTAAAATATTAAATGGCAAATCAAAAAGTCAACAAGGGAATAAGACAAGTCGATGAGAGGGGTTTCAAGATAAAAGCAGCCAGCTTTTCTTTAGGAAGAAGTAAAGAATTGAACGAACACATTATCGACAAATAGGGGGGCCATAACTCAAGCAAGGGGGTTTCATTAATAAACAAAAGGATAAAGTCAAGGGTTAAGTCCTTTAATGGCAGATTTGTCCACACGAGTCTCATGATATAACTTATAAGCTTTCATCATCCCAACATACGAGGAGGGTCAATGATGTGATCATGCCCTTCTTCTTAACTGCTCCTAGGTCACATGGACCATCCCAGGAAAGAAGAAGGTCACACATCATCTCAGTTTGGTACTTAACCAAGAAACTGTCCCAGACCAGGACACCCCAGAATCCATCTGGGGGCCCTAGAATATATCTAGGGGCTTAACCACCAAGGTACACAACCAAGGATCAATCCAAGCACTAGGCAAGGATTCCCTGGAACACATCCAGGGACCCTAGAACACATCTAGGGACTTATACCATCAAGTTGCTTGGTCCCTGACCAAGAACACTAGAAATACATTGGGGGCCCAACTAGGGTCTTTTGCCATGGCTCTAACTGCTTGGTCCCAGACCAAGAACACCAGGAGTGTACCGGGGGCCCTAAATCACAACTAGGGTCTTTGCCATCCTCTCGAAGAATGGCTCTTACAACTGCATTGATTTTAACAAAATCCAAAAACAAAAAAACTGTGGACCAAAAAATTCATAAGATATTCAAATTTTAATTTAAAAAATCATGTACATCCATGAAAATCCAAACCATTAGGCACAAATATGCAAAAATTTTCTCATGTATATAGCAAGGGTGAATATAACCGAAGTAGTACATAGGGCAATTCATATTTGAACCAAAACACATAAACAAAGAGGCAAACCATATTTAAATTGGGTTTAGGGTTTAGAATTTTAAGTTTTCATGATTTTTTCATTTTTTAAGTTGTTTTTGTGGGCCCAAGTGCATATATGGAACGAGCTAGTTTAGACCAAAAAGGTTGGTTCAATACAGCTCTAACCATTTATTGTTGGAAGAACCAGTTTCGCTTGGAACCCCTCTAGAACAAATGCAACTAGTTCTAGGTCAATTCTAATAACATTGGTTTTGTCGCAGCTAACAAGCAATATAAATTTTCCCTAGTATGGCATTTCATTGGGAGAACACTCTTTGATGTCATCCTTATGCCCTAGTTTACATAAACCAAGGAAACATGAAGAAGAAAGGTAGTAGGGGGCTTAAGGAACCTCAAAAACGTTTCAATTTGCTAGAGACAATGCACTACTATGAGTTCTTCAAGCACAACAAATGGAAATACCGAAAATCTTGGTCCTCTTGACAAAAAGAAGAATTATTAGCAAAAGAATCTATGAAATCTTGGTGTGTTATATGCATCAAGTTTCATATTCTTTTTCTTTTGTGGCATTCAAGCATGCTTGCGTATAGGTATACTTGCCCACAAAATTGAAAGAATCTATATCATTATTTTGACAACAACAAGAAGCTCTCCTAGAGGGAGTGTTGTACGTCCACCTACCCAACTACTACTTAATACACACACACACACACACACACACACACACGCGTACTTCAAATGGGTGTAGCTCGAGTGGTTATGAAAAAAAGATGTTAACCTCCCCCTCCCCCCAACAAGTTCAAATCCACTTTGTGATATGTTTATCTTAGTGAGCCAATTGTTAATGGCCTATATATAATCTATTCATGAGTTGTTGACCTAGGCTTGTGCCTTGAAGAATCTAAGGTTTACCCTGAGTACCATCCTCAGAATGAAGGGAAGTGCCCAAGAGGTTTTCCCCAATATATGTTACCTACACACACACACACACACACACACACACACACATATATATGCACATGCAGAGTTTTTCCCAATGTTATTGCAATTGGACCAATTTCCATATTGGTCAACCCCACACTGGAACCAATAAAAAACGGTAACAAAAAACAATCAACCAAAATATACATAAAATATTCAAAATTTTGATTTGAAAAAATATATTCATGTACATCCATGTGAATCCAAACCATTAGACACCAATATGCAAAGTTTTGTCATGTATATAGCAAAGGTGCATATAACCAAAATAACATAGAGGGTAGTCCATATCTAAACCAAAATAACATAGAGGGCAGTCCATATCTAAGCCAAAATACATAAGCAAAGAGAGAAACCATACCTAAATTAGGTTTAGGGTTAGGGTTTAGGGTTTTATTATTATTTTTTAAAAGTTATTTTTGTGGGCCCAAGTGCCTCCACCCCTATATGGAACTAGCCAATTTAGACCAAAAAGGGAAATTTCACATCCATTTCCAATTGAAACCATTGGTTTCACCCAAACAACCTCTAGACCCAATCTGATTAGTTCTGGGCCAATTCTGAAAACATGGGTTTTGTTGCAGCTTATGAGCAATATCAATTTCCTCTAGTGTGGCATTCTATTGGGAAAACACCCTTAATGTCATCCTTGTGACCTAGTTTAGAAAAAACAACGAAACATCAGGAACAAAGGTAGTAGAGGCTTAAGGAACCTCAACCAAGTTTAAATTTGCTAAAGACAATGCATTGCTATGAGGTCCTCAAATACAACACATGGAAATGCTACAAAATCTTGGTTCTCTTGATAGAAGAAAGATTTCTTAGCTGAAGAATCTATGCAATCTTAGTGTGTTATATGGGTCAAGTTTCATGTTCTTGTTCTTTTTCATTTGTGGCATTCAAGCATGCTTGTGTATAGGTATACTTGTCCACAAAACTGAAATAATCTATATTATTATTTTGACGGCAACGAGAAGCTCCCCTAAAGGGGGCGCCTTATGTCCACCTACCCAACTACTACTTGCAATGATAAATCTTAGGGCATATAATTAAGCCCTATGTTTTCAAAATTGAATGAGTCGGCTCAACTCAGTAGAGTCTGGCTGATTTTCAAGGAAAACCAATCAAAAGTGATCGTTGAATCAGTCAAATGTTGAGTGAATGTCCAACTTGTCTGAGTCAAACCCAAGATTGTTGAGAGATGTAGCTCGAGTAGGAACTTCTTGAAAGTTTAGTGTGATCATGAAGGAAATGGTTCAAGAAATTTCTTTGGTGACCACCTTAGAGAGGCGATCACTAATTCTATAAGTGGAATTATAATATTTTGAAGTCAAGTAGTCTTAGGAATCTAAATGAAATGTTCCAGAAGTTCATAACATTAGTGACTTAGATTAATATTTAATCTTAGTCATACATCTCATGATTGAAATAGGTGGCAGCTAGGATTGAAAAAATTAGTTGCTAGGATTGAGGAGCGTAGTTATCCTCTCTCAAAGCATAAATAGGACAAGATAGGAGAGATCTTTCACACATGAAAGAGAGCAAAAGAGTTGGAGGAAGGAAGAGTGCATCCAGAAGAGAAGATCTGCTAAAGAGACCAGCCAGTACAACAGGCCATATAGGCCATACCACTGTTGTAGCTATATTTTCTTCCTGCACAAGCCATACATCTTTAGATTCAACCATACACCTTCAAATCTGGCAATACCATGTATTGTTGGAATGTGCTTCAGTGATTGAGAGGGAGAAAGAGCGATTTGTTGTCCAGGAAAAACAGAAATAGAGCAAGCTGTACCCTCTTTTCACAGGTCATATACTGTTCTTTGAGGTGATTTTATTGACTGGACAGCTGCTGGTTCAAAGCAGGCTACAGATGTCATCTTTGATCATAGAAACAAAACACTGATTTGAAGGAGAAATCCCTGTGTATGTGTTTTATTTCTTTTGCTGTTCATTTTTCAGCTATTTATGTGATTGATGCAATGTTCAGAAATTTAATTTAGGTTTCTAAATAAGTTTTGTTTGAGTTATTTAGCATGAGAACATTAGGACAGAAATCACCTAGGCTTGAAAAATTACATAGTAGTAGAGCTATTTCTTTGATTGAGATTCTTAAGGATTTATCGCAGTAAATCAACTGCCAGAAAGAAAGATCAGTTATTAGAGGGTTTCAATATTTCTTTTAAAGACTAATTTTCAGATTGGGGAGTTTGTGCCTCAGATTCGAGGATAGACTAGATAGTGCCTCAAACTTCTTGTCATGGAAAGTGAAGGTTACACTCTTATTGGAAAATAATGATCTCTAGTATATTGTCAAGGATGGTGTGCCTTTGCCTACAGATCCACAGTTGTTGACAGATCTCAAGGATGACCACGGATGCCATAAAGATTCATTTGATCCCTCATGTATCCGAGAAGAAGACAGCAAAAGAAATGTTTGATGCCCTTGTAAGCCTCTACCTGAGCGAGAACATAAACAGAAAGGTGATATTCCAAAACAAACTCAGAACCATAGAGATGACCAAATCAAATCCAGTCGCTAGTTACCTTATGCAGGTCCCACAGATTCTTGATCAAATCAACGCAGTTGGATAGAAGGTTGCAAGTGCAGAGCTTGCACTTAATGGAATCTCAGCTTCAAGGGAACCATCTGTCAAACGTATTTGTGCTCGTGAGAACCTTCCTAACTTTGAAAGGCAGTGGGAAGACTATATCCATGAGGGGACTAGGATGGAATCCAAGGCCAATAAGAAAGGTGTTGATGAGAACCTAGCCCTGTTTGGTTAGACAAATAAGGGCAGAGATAAAGGACCCAACAAGAGTGAGGGAAAGAGTGAGGAGTCAATGTCACAGTCGAGGAAAAAGGACTTGAGTAAAATCAAGTTCTTCATTTATCATAAGCACGGTCATTATGCATCACAGGGTCTAGACAAGAAGAAGGGTAAAGGGAAGCAGCAACAAAAGCAAGTAGCAACCTCTGCAAAAACTCAGATGAATGAGTTAATTGCCAAATTCGAGAAGGATTTCTCCATGGTATCTTGCCTTTCTACCAACACAGTTCCAAGGAATGTGTGGTATGTGGACAGTGGGGCATCTTGTCATATGACATACGCACGACAATTATTTTCTAGTCTAATTGTTCAAAAATATAGCTTCTGCACAGGTTCAGAGTGAACGTGTTGGAAGTAGTTCAAGTTATTTTCAGAAAATAATTCTACTTTGTAATTCACTTTAGTAAAAAAAGTGAAAAGTGTTATATTTAGTTGTTGAGTCTAATAAAGTGTTACTTTGTGCATTTATGATTTAGACCAGGAATTAATCTCAACAATAAATCTCACTGAGAGATTAGGGTGTTGGTAGATTAGGGTTTTATCTAAAAGAATAAATACAAGACAAGATAGAGGGCTCAGACACATAGTCGAACAAGGTTGAGCGACCAAGAAAGAGAGAGAGAGCAAATCAGTTTAGGGAGGAGGATCAACCTTACAACAACAGGCATATAGGGCATATCCTACAGTCATACGGATCCGTACAATTTGAGGAGATTTAGGAGATTGTGCAGTAGATCTTGAAGATGACATCAATTAGACTCAAATTTGAGGACATTTTGGATGGTGCCTCGAATTTCTTATCATGGAAGGTGAGGGTTACACTCTTACTAGAAGAAAATGATCTCTAGGATATTGTCAAGGACTTTGTTCCTTCACCTACAGACCCGCAACAGTTGACAACTCACAAGAAGAGGGAAGTGGAGGCCAAGTGGATGATCTCAGACGCCATGAAGGATCATTGATCCCTCGTATATTCGAGAAGAAAACAATGAAGGAGATGTCCAATGCCCTCGCAAGTCTCTACCAAAGTGAGAACATAAACAAAAAGATGATCTTGTAGAACAAACTCAGAACCATACAGATGACCAGAGCAAACTTAATCATCAGTTGGCAGTAACCTTATAAAGGTCACAAGGGCTCATGATCAGCTTGCAACAGTTGGGTAGAAGGTTGCAGACGAAGAGCTAGTGAACATGGCACAGAATGGATTCAGATGTTGTGGACCGATGTCGGTAGCATCAACTGCAAGAAGCACGTACAATGTTTCCTTTATTGTTGACTTCCCTCACAAGACTTGGATCTACTTCTTAAAGACCAAGGATGACCAAGGAAGAGGTCTTTAGCAAGTTTTAGAAGTTCAAACCTCTAGTTGAAAACTAGACAAGGAAGAAAATCAAAGTCTTGAGATTGAACAATGAGGATTAGTATACCTCCAAGGATTTCGAGGGTTTCTGCAAGGACGCAAGAATCAAAAGGGCACTGATAGTTCCATACAACCCACTGCAAAATGGGGTTGCAAAGAAGAAGAATTGATCCATCAAAGGGGTTCTTAAATCCATGATACATGACCAAGACTTGTTGATGTTTCTTTGGGAAGAAGCATGCAACACAACAATCTACATCCAGAATAGGTGTCCCCGTTAACTAATGTGAAGCTAGAGGTGAGTCATTTTCACATTCAAGTTCATATCCATCTATCGGTAGAGAAGATGACCAAGTTGGAGCCCTCTAGCAAGAAGGGTTTATTTGTAGGTTACAATGAGACTTCAAAGCTTATAGGATCTATATTCCAAAGCAGAGGAAGATGACCAAGTTGGAGCCCTCCAGCAAGAAGGGCTTATTTGTAGGTTACAATGAGACTTCAAAGCTTATGGGGTCTATATTCCAGAGCAGAGGAAGATAGTAGTGACCAAGGATATATAATATTTGAGGAAGACTTTGGCATCCAGGAAGTCCCATGAGCCTATTCTAGTGACAAAGGACGAGGAACAAGAAGCTTCGATGGTTTAGCTTGAATCACCAATTATTTCCAGAGCAATACAACAGCGTTCAAGTGAAAAGGGGAATACAATAGCCCCTTCCACTTTTGTTAGGAGACCTCGATGGTTCAATCCAACATTGGAGGATGCCTAGGAGTATGTTGAGACTCCTAGGAGCATATTTAGAGAGAGCGGACCTCTAAAGAAATTTCCAAGATGCATGGCATTTATGAGCAGCGTTCTAGATTTCGAACCTTCCAACTTTCACGAGGCAGCAAACCAGTAGGTATGGAAAGATGCCATGGTGAACTACACCTCCATCATGAAGAATGATGTTTGGAACATACTGTCAACACCTAAGGGGAAGTCAGTAGTGAGTTCCAAGTGGCTCTACAAGGTCAAGCATGTAGCAGATGGCAGCATTGAAAAGTTCAAAGCAAGGTCTGTGGCGAGAGGGTTCTCCCGGAGAGAGGGAGTGGACTACAAGGAGACATTTTCTCTAGTCGCTAGGTACACTTCCATTAGAACAATTATGTCCATGGTTTCATCTATGGGATGGAGGATACATTGAATGGATGTGAAGACAGCTTTCCTTAATGAGATCATTGAGGAAGAAGTGCACATAGAGAAGCCTTAGGGCCTTGAGGGAAATGGGAAGGAGTCTCATGTGTACAAGCTTAAGAAAGACTTGTATGGACTCAAGTAGGCATCGAAAGAATGGTATTCCAAGATCCATAGATATCTACAGAGTATGGCCTTCACCAAAAGCGAAGTAGATCCTAACTTATATTACATTTTTGTTAGGACTGATCTTCTTGTTTTGGTGTTGTATATAGATGACTAATTTATGATAGGTGTGGAGAAGTTCATTGTAGGGTGCAAAGCAAACATGGCAACTTAGTTCGAGATGGACATCAGCGTGATGCATTACTTATTGGATTTGGAGGTTTGGTAGAGACGAGGGACGATTTTCCTTGGGCAAGGTAAGTATATAGTTGAGATCCTGAAGACATTTTGGATGGAGGACTGCAAACCTATCGCCACACCCATGATCACTAATTTGAAAAAGGTGACAACTTCATATTCAGAGTTGGTGGATCCCACGTTGTACAAAAAGCTAATAGATTCTTTGATGTATTTGGTCAACACCAGGCCAAATATATGTTTTGCATTGAACACCTTCAGTCAATTCATGTTGATGTTTGTAGCTTGGACAGGAACTTCCGCACAGGTTTTGTGTCAAACGTGCATGAATTGTCCAAGCCAAATCTATTTTGTAATTCACTTTATTTATAAAGTGAAGGTCTTTTAATTAGTTGTCTAGTCTAATCAAGTGCATTTTTAATGCATTAGCAATTAGAACTAATCTCAACCATTGATCTCACCAAGAGATTTTTGGTAGATTAGGGTTTCAACTATAAAGTATAAATCCAAGTCAAAATAGTGAGTAAAGACACATTCATTCTTCACGAAAACAATTTTGTCCAAAGGTGAAGAAAGAGGTTGAGGAAAGGAGAAAACAGTGCAACAGTTAGAAGAAAAAAACTAGCAGTGATTACGGGTTGCAAATCTATCCTGCAGTGAATTCCATACAGTCATACAAACAGACCGTACGGATCTATACAGTCGTACAAACAGTACCATACAGTATATACAATCGTATGGAAAGAGTTGTAGCACAGGTTTCTCACACCTTTTTGGCAATATTCTAATTCAATAGGAAGAAAACCTCATTTTTTAAGTGTCCTTGTAACTTTTGAGTAACTATTGATTTGAAGGACAAATTTTGTGTTTCGTGTCTTATGCTTCTGTTGTATCTTCTAGCCATCTATGTGATTGATGTATGCTCAGATATTTATTTATGTTATCGAGTAAATTGGAGATCTAATGTCTTTTATAAAGAAGCATAGGACAACAATCAACTAGGGTTTGGAAAATTCAGATGATATCAGAGCTTATTTCTCTGATTGAGATTCTCTAGGATTTGTAGTGGTAAATTAACTGCAGAGAAGAAGTACCAGCAATGAGAGGGTTTCAAAACTAATTTTCAAATTTAGAAGATCGTGTAGTAGATCTCAAAAATGGCATTAAATAGCCTCATGTTTGAGGACAGATTGGATGATGCCTCGAATTTCCTATCATGGAAAGTCAGGGTAACTCTTTTAGTAGAAGAGAATGACCTCTGGGATATCCTCAAGGATGTAGTTGCTCCGCCAACAGATCCACATGATTTGGCAGCTCACAAGAAGGAGATAAAAGCCAAGCGGATGATCATGGATGCCATTAAAGATCACTTCATCCCTCACATATCCGAGAAGAACACTGCTAAGAAGATGTGTGATGCTCTGGTTGTCCTTTACCAGAGCGAGAACATTAACAAGGACATGATATTGCACAACAAACTCAAATTTGTTGAGATGACCAGATCAAAGACCGTCACCAGTTACCCGATGAAGGTCACACAGATCCGTGAACAGCTTGCAACAATTGGGGAGAAGGTTGAAGACAAAGAGCTAGTAAACAGGGCACTAAATGGGTTCTCACCTCAATGGAAAACATTTGTCCAAGGATTTTGTGCTCGAGAAAACCTTACCTCCTAGGAAAGATTGTGTGATGAATGTATCTAGAAAGAAACCAAGATGGAGTCAAAGGACAGCAGACAAGGAGGTGATAGTGACCATGCCCTAATTGGTCAAACGAAGAAGGGAAAAAGTAAAGGACCTAACAAGGGTAAGGGAAAGAGTGAGTAGCCGGCCTCACAACCAGAGAAGAAGGACTTGAGTAAAATCAAGTGCCTCATATGTCATAAGAATGACCATTATGCATCACAGTGTCTAAAGAAGAAGAAGGGTAAAGCAAAGCAACAACACCAAGTAGGAGCCTCAGTTGAAACTCAGATGAACGAGTTTGCCTCCAAGTTCGAGAAGGATTTCTCGATGGTATCTTGCCTCTCTTCCAGCACAATTTCGAAGAACGCATGGTATGTGGATATTGGAGCATCGAGGCATATGACATCAACCTAGGAACTATTTTTGAGTCTAACTGAGCACATCTCAAGAGTTCAAGTTGAGCTTGGTGATGATGCCAAGTATCCAGTAGCAAGAGTTGGTATCATTCCTTTCCGACC
Source organism: Picea abies (assembly GCA_900067695.1). Taxonomy (NCBI): domain Eukaryota; kingdom Viridiplantae; phylum Streptophyta; class Pinopsida; order Pinales; family Pinaceae; genus Picea; species Picea abies. The sequence goes on along the minus strand of CBVK0103455665.1, from coordinate 6,202 downwards.
CCAGTCAAGTAACTCTTTAGACTTTGACAATGTGTTGTTTATTCCAAATCTCAAGAAGAATTTGTTTTCAGTTTTGATAATGGAAGATAAGGGCTTTGTAGTAAAGTTCAAGAATCAACAAGTCCTCATCAGACCAAAAGATTCTATCATGACATCAACTCGAGTGATCGAGGTTAGGGAAGGCAATTTATACAAGTTACAAGGTGAACCTGCTTGAGCCCTAGTTCATAACATAGACAACTTGTGCAAGTAGTGGCACAAGAGGACGAGGCACCTACATCACAAGGCATTGCCTATTCTAAGGGAGATAGTCACAGGTCTTCCAGATTTCAGTAATGAGCAGCAAGGTGTATGCAGAGGGTGCACACTTGGCAAGCATGCCAAGGCTAGTTTCCCAAGCAATGAGCACAAGTCTAAGGGGATCCTAGATCTGGTGCATTCAGATGTTTGTGGACTGATGTCAATAGCATCAATCACAAGAAGCATGTAGTATGTTTCCTTCATTGATGACATCTCTCGCAAAACTTAGATTTACTTCCTAAAGACCCAGGATGAAGTCTTTAGCAAGTTTTAGGAGTTCAAAGCTCTTGTTGAGAACCAAGCAGGGAAGAAGACCAAGGTTTTGAGATCGAACAATGCAGGTAAGTATACCTCCAGGGAGTTCGAGGGTATTTGCAAGGAGGCAGGGATCAAGAGGGAATTGACTATTCCATACAACATGTTATAACCTAAATTGACTTTGTCAATTTAGGTCAGTTTTTGCTCAAAATTGACTTTCTTCCTCGTGACTTAAACTTCTTTCAAGTCCAGTTTGACCTCCTTCATACATGTGTTCATTTGTATCGTTTTAAAGTTTTATTTGCCAAGTCACATGTCTCAAAGCTACTACTATGTCGAAGTATCAAATCAAGGCCAAGATATAAGCCCACGAAGCCTTTACTCCTCAGCACATGATAATAGGTTTCAAGTGCCAAGCACCTCCAATTCAAATGTTTGTGAGTTAACAGAAATGGGTGCTAAATGAAAGGAGCATTGGGCCACCAAACTAACTAAACACTATGCCACAGAGAATATACATCATCGGGCCACCGAAAGTAAGGCTGTCCCAATTCTTTTTATTTTCCAATCCAAACTCAACCGGACATCAGAAAGTTCCATCTATCGAGGTAACAGGTGACACATGACAGTGGGACCTCTACGGAGTCAGGTTGACATGGATTATCAAGTCAATAAAAGTACTCCAAGTTTTAAGACCATTCGCCCATCCACAACTCAAATGCCAAGTCATAAGACGAGCAAGCCCACGCATGCACCCACGATGGAGAGTCTTGTGCACAATACATCAATAAGGCGGTGAAAGCCCAATGCATATAAACAAAAGTATATACAATCTTTTGGTTGATGTGGTATTATTCCCAAGGGAAAACAAATATAAAGCAACAACGCCAAGTTCTTTAAAATCATGACAGTGGTTAAATGGCATTGATACCAAGAGGTCCATTCATCCAGTCCTCGGGTCTGCATTTCAAAGCCACTAAGGCCCTTGGCTTGAGCTTATTTGCACTGGGTATGTCAAAGAAGTTGAACTTGATGCCATGACAAAAAACAAAGACCACAAAACAAAAGGAACAACTAGAAAATCAAGTGGTAGTGCAGGGTTATTGGAGAATTTATGGTCAGCAACAAACCCCCATTTTCATGGACAAATGAGACAGTGAATTCTTCGAGGTGTCGATCCTTCCAAAGTCATCTTAGCATTATTTTAGCAAACAATTAGTTAACAACTCCAGGATTCGAGGCATAAAAGCTCAAGAATTCAACGGATAAAGATATCAACTCAAGATGGATATGAAGATTACAAGGAAACAGAGTGATTGGTCAAAGACATGAGAGATGCAATCTTGTTGAGATCAGAGTGATTCGTGGAATAAGGAAACAATTGGCAGTAGAAGGTGTTGTATTATAACAAAGTTCTATTTTTAATAAGAGGGGGATAGCTAATCTTCATACTATTTTTGTATTCAGTTTTAGAATTCCAAGGGGACTTCATCATTCGATGAGGATAAAAGCAGTAGTTGAAGGCTTCCTAGAAGGGATGGGGTTAGAGGTTAGGAGTTCTTGGCAATAACAACTGCATTCTTTGTATTGAGCCCTAGGAGATTTCTCTATAAAATTATCAAATCGAGGGAATCATGTTAGAATAATAGATGTGCTTGTTTCACCGTAGACAATATAGCAGTATTGTCACCAAACCATAGGCATAAAGGCCACCCCCGAGCACCTTAAACTTGACAGAGAGAATAAATTCGGAAGCAAACCCTAGAACCAATAGCCAACCAAGGTAGCGTACCTCTCTCCAAAGCTAGCATATCAGGCAAAAAGTCCAAACCATAACCAAGAAAAAAGTCCAACCATAACCAAAGACCGAGTCACCACTGCACCAACTACAGCTCTCCTCCAGTCATGTGCACCACTTGTCCTTATGCAATTGTGAGAGTGAGCGAGTCCAACTGAGTTGTAGCACCCTCTATTTATACTGCTTCAACTCACCTGACTAGGCCGACTTCTCTTCCTAGAGGCCAATAACTCAATATCAATTATTCTCTTGAGCCGACTTGTCTTCTAGGGTTATTATCCAACGTTTTAGGGTTTCTCTTGCTTCCCGAAATATTCTAGTCTCGTCAAAGGTTACATGTAGAGGTTAATAGTAAATACCTCCCGCAACGACCATAATATCAATACTCCCTCCTAACTAGGGAGGTATTAAAGGCAATGGTCTTGAGCACAAACAGACAATTCCACCAGTAGCAACAACATAGCCACACAGGCTATCTCTTGACTACATCAAGAGCACCAGTGTTGTATATCTCTCTGATATATCAGATATATCCCCGAGATATACAAGAGACCAATATATTGTATGGAATATGTCGCGACACATTGTCAAAATATCGTCAGATGATGGAAAATATCGACCTGCTGGCAAAAAAGGTGGAACTCAATTCTGCAGCATATTTTTTGTCTAAGGCATTCAGTTGGATCCAAGATCATGGGTGTTGGTCAAATTGAAGGATGGGGTCACTATGCCTGCAGTACTTTCTTCATTATATTATGGATGAACCTGGCCTGGTCTAAAACTATTATCTCATCGCTGATTTTTTTACTTATTGTATGTTGTATCATCTCGTCACCGAGTTACAAGAATGCTTGCAAGCCTCTTTATATTAAAAGGAAGTTTATTTAATGAGACAACCCATATGGGTTTCTCAAATGCAGTATGCATAGGCACTGTGCAGAATGTAATTTTCTCTCTCCCAGATAGAAATTACAAATGTTTCCAAGGAAAATAAAAGAACTGAAACATCTCACGTGTATAAAACAAAACAATTATGCAAAATATTCACTTGAATGAAAATTTACAAAAACTGTCAATAATTGCACTGTGTATGTGTGTCTAATAGATTGCAGACTAACAAATCCAATGTGTTCAAAAGTATGCTAAAGAGGCCAAAATGGCATATTCCTTTGCAATGAGGATCTAAAAACAAGATCAAGTTGTTGTGGCTCAATGGGCATTGGCAGATAGGCTGGAGGGGATGGATGTTTGAACATAGACAAGATGAGTCATCAAAGATCTGCTATGGCCTTCAAAGGGGCAATGAATAGTAAATACTTTGTCTCTGTTAAAAAGAATACCACTCAAATCAATATGAGTTATGTGCAGAAGATCATGACCAATGTTGGATTTTCATATTTATGTAGCAATGTGTCTATTTGATGTTGTTATTGCTTTACATGTTTAAAAATTTGAAAAAAATGACTTTTTTTTGTATTTTTTTGAGGTCTTGCAGCATTTTCCGAGATATTCAGATATTTTCCACCAATGTCACCGATAAGTTACATTCCGGACCCTCGCCGATACTTTCCCCGAGACGAGATATACAGCATTGACAAGCACCATCACCACTATCAGTATTATCTAATAGCATCAATTGCATCATCTCTTGAGGACCTACTCCATCTGAGTAATCGGGCATGACGCTAAAAATGTCACTCACTCAACAGAGTGATACAAGGACCATTCTTCTAATCCAGACATACGTCCTAGAAGAATAGTTGTCCCAATAGATGTTGAAGCTACCCTATGGGCTACAGAGAACATTCCTACAGGAACGTCAATCTCGGACTATTTTCTAATCGGGTCATATGTACCATAGAGATCAATCTCTACCCATATGCCTTAGAAAATATCGGTCCTCAACCATTTTCCTAATCGGACCACAATTTGTGCCTTAGAAAAATACCAGTCCATGATACGTCAACAATCTATCAACCTGAACCATTCTCCACAAAGAGAATTCCTGTCCACCAGCAATTTGCTCTATCTAAACCATTCTTCGCCTGGAGAATGTTTGTCCACCAAAACACTGACTATCCATCTAGCTGGCAATCACCTTCAACACTAGTGGTGGTCTCCATGGCAATCAAATAGTAGCATACTATAATGCCATCCAATAGAACACAACTGTGTCTATCCATAGTAGTATACAACTACTATCCAGTGGTACACAACCACTCCTAGTAGCACACGACTACTAACCAGTGACACACAGTCACTACCAGTGGTACACAACCACTTCTAGTAGCACACGACTACTAACCAGTGACACACAATCACTACCAGTGGATCACATCCACTCCTAGTAGCACACGACTACTAACCAATGACACACAATCACTACCAGTGGATCACATCCACCACAGTAGCATACAGCGATTGTCCAAAGACATACAATCTCCACAACAATCATATCCTCTGATATCAACCTGTATAAACAATATCATGATACAAACTGAGTCATCTGGGCCATTCTTCCACTCACATATGTGAGATCTCGAAAATCATCTACCCTCGAAAAGTTAAACATCAGCCATGAGCTATCTGGACTATTCTTCCCAAGCATAGAAGAATAATTTTCCCTGATTTTTGAACCTGGACCATTCAACCTAACTGAGCCATTCTTCTGGCACTAATCACAGTGCAACCTAGAGAGAATGAATCTGCCCTATGGAATGACTATCCCTGATTGTTGAACCTGGACCATTCAACCTAACTAGGCCATTCTTTTGACACTAATCACAGTGCAACATGGAGAAAATGAGTCTGCCTTAGGGAATGATTGTCCCTGATTGTTGAACCTGGACCATTTAACCTAACTAGGCCATTCTGTAAATTTTAATGACAAAAATCAGCAAGCTAATATTCTGTCATACTCTTGGCAACCTAAAGATAATTGTCTTGCATGAACTCTGAAATGTCTAAAACCCACATTCAGAAATTACCATAAGCAGAAATACACATTGCTAAGTAATTATGAAGCGGAAATAAACACAATGAACAGCATTCATCCAGCCATGAATAACTCAGAAATTTAGGCAAATGCCAGGGAAAACCCCAATGTGGGCAAAACCCAAAGAGAGAGAGAGAGAGAGAGAGAGAGAGAGAGATTCTATTATTCAGCCTCAGGAAAGTACATATCAACAGCAATAACACATTTCTAGCCAAGAGAAAAACCACTTACAGCACAAAAACTGTCCCACCACAATCTGCCTTGAAATCCGTGCCACGATCCGTACAATTGTACAAATTTGCTTAAAATTGGCACCTTGAAATTTGTGCTCGAAAATAGGTTGTACCCTCTTCATGTATGGTTGACCTCCTTCAAAAAACTTTGATAAAACTGCCTCGAAAAGCATGCCTTCTCTTGCCTCGATTTTCGTGCCAAGGTTTGTTGATGTACAGCCTGTACGGATCCGTACAGTGCGACCTATCCCAGCAAAACACAACAACACTCAAAACAAAAATGCCTTCCTTGGGATTTGCACCCTAGCTCTCTTAGGAAACATGCCCTCCTTGCTGCCCTCTTTCCTCTCTCAAGCTTACTCAAAAAATCTCTCAAGCTCCTCTCAATTTCTTGCACACTACCCAATGCATTCTTTTATAAAATCTAAAAATGACCTTTTCCCTCCAAAGTGTCTTTTCACCTTTCCCAACCCTAAATCCAAAGGTCAAGATCTAATCTTGCCTTTACAAGATCAAGGGCCATGATTCATTCCCTCCAAAATAAATCACTTAAAATATTAAAGAACAATTCACTTTATTACATAAGTGCACTTTATGAAATAAAGTCACTTTAATATT
>CBVK0103455612.1:0-28597 GCA_900067695.1 Picea abies | reverse complement strand
GTTTTGGTTTTGAAAAGGATCTTCTCAAAAGGTAGGTCAAACTGAAGGTCTTGAATTGTGACAAGATTCTCTAGAAGAGAAGTGGCCCTATGAAGAGGATTTTTACTCCCTTGACATTCTACTGTGTTTCTTTTTTTGAGTAACTTTTCTGGATTATCTACTGTTGTTATAGGTTCTAGATTAGGATGAGATCTAGTGTGAATTCTTTTAGGAGACAAAACTTTAAACTTCAAGAAATATAAATTAATATATACAAAATTCAACAACCTCTAAACATTTATCTTTTGAAAGTTAGATCTTTAATTGTTAGGAAATAAAGTTTTCTTTATCTAGGGAAAATAATTCGTAAGGATGAAAAGTTTGTTCAATTCGCCAGTATGGTCGCCACTATGTTAGCACTCTATAATTCCCAGAGTTTGTTAAGGGTAGAAGAAATTGATAGTGGTAACTTACCAAAACCACTTTCGAAACTGTAGAGCCCTGCCAGTTTCAGAGAGGGATCTCTCTTTGTAATTTAGATATGTTTGGGTTTTAGATATTAGGCTAGTTGTGATAATATGAATTTAATGTTTTGTTTATAAAGATTGTTTGAAATATTGCCTTAAATATCCATTAGGCTATGGGTTTTTTTTTAAATATTAAGATCAGATGCATGTTTTATAAGATTTCTTCACAGGGCGAGATAGTGAGAGTGTTGGATCCTTTAGAATTTAATGTGGTGGAAATATAGAATAGGTGAGATATTCAATCAAACAAAGAAGAAGTTAAGAATTTCTTTGATTAATATCATAATAATAACACATAGATCACTAAAGACTAGAAATAGAGTACAGGAGTCAAATTTTGTTCATTAAATTTATTTCAATGATTATCGATAGAAAACAAAGTGATTATAGAGTAGATACACAATTAATAAAGAAATAACATCCAAATGCAAGAATCCTGTGAATCAATCTTTTATTACTGGTCAATCTTCTCAAAAATATTACAACGATAGCTTCCTGGGCGCAAAAATCAACCCTCAATACTTCAAAGTAAGAAGCATTTATACAACAATTACATTTGATCATGTCATTAATGACTAGGATATGGTGGAATAGAAATCTAACTAACTAGATTACAAAATACAAAATAATAGGACTGTTGATGATGTATTTGAATACTAAGTGTTGATTTTTGGGAAAGTAGTCGGTGATTCATCTACTCAACTTCAATTTTCTTCCTCATGTTGACTCGAATGTCCCTGTCACATTTACTAGATCAAATCACATAGGTCTTCCCATCTCTTTTGACTAGGGATGGAAACCTTAAGTATCCTTTTGTATGTTTCATCCATCTCTGTGTACTTGGAAAAGGTAATCTTGGTGATGAATATGTATTTTATCTCATGTTGGATGCTCAGGTCCAAATCAAAATTTTCTAAGAATTCCTTGCCAGTATTACTCCCTTGTATCCTTGCAAATTTAGAACTATATTTGGCCACTGCTAGGATATTTTGTTTGTAGTTTGACAGACTAATCAGTTTATCATTGATCACTAGTAAACCTGGAAGACCTTTCTTGTGTAGTGAGTCGACCTTGCTAAAAAACCTATGCACTCCACTATCCATTGGCTGAGCTTTCTCCTTGAGTTGTAGCATCAGTCCCTTCTTGGTCAAAACCTTCTTGACCTCAAGGATGTTTTTTATCCTATCCTCAATTTCCAATGCTTCCAAATCTTCTTTGGTCTTGGAATTCAAGAACCCGGTGATTTCTATGGCCTCTGTGGGATTTTATCCCAATTATCCCCTTATCTTATCAATGGCTTGTCTAGCTCTCTGCACCAATTCGTGTTGTTCAAACACAATTTGTATAAGGGGGGATATTTCTGTCATTGATGCAAATTTAGAACTATATTTGGCCACTGCTAGGATATTTTGTTTGTAGTTTGACAGACTAATCAGTTTATCATTGATCACTAGTAAACCTGGAAGACCTTTCTTGTGCAGTGAGTTGACCTTGCTAAAAAACCTATGCACTCCAATATCCATTGGCTGAGCTTTCTCCTTGAGTTGTAGCATCAGTCCCTTCTTGGTCAAAACCTTCTTGACCTCAAGGATGTTTTTTGTCCTATCCTCAATTTCCAATGCTTCGAAATCTTCTTTGGTCTTGGAATTCAAGAACCTGGTGATTTCTATGGCCTCTGTGGGATTTTATCCCAATTATCCCCTTATCTTATCAATGGCTTGTCTAGCTCTCTGCACCAATTCGTGTTGTTCAAACACAATTTGTATAAGGGGGGATATTTCTGTCATTGAATGGTTGATGTCCATCCATATTTTTTCCTTGGCTTCAGACGGTGTCTTGGCCATGACTGTCTCCATCTGCAATTTATTCAGTTCTTTCTTGAGCCTCTATGATTTGTGCATCTCTGTGTTGAAGCTATACTGAAATTTGGCTTTCAGCTTCTGGAGGATATTAATCTCATCCTGTATTCTTTTGATTTCTTGTCCTTGCAGAGACATGTCCTCCATTGACTTTGCCAATATTTTTTATGCATCTAGAAATGTCACTAGTATAGATTATGGAAGTTATGTTGTTATGGTTTTTGTTGCAATGAATCCTATGAGAGGAACTATTTGTAATGGGATGACAATCATTGGCACAGTCTGTTCCTTATATTTGACCAACTTATCCAGCTCAGTCTCCATCTCCTTAATCTGTGCATTATGTTCCATGATTAATTTCAACATTTCCTCCTCATGGCGTTTAGTCTCCGCCATTTTCTTTTCCTATGGATATTCAGTGGCTGGGATTTTAGTTGTTTCCTCAGGGATTTGATGTCAGAATTTTTCTTCTTGAGGAGTTATTCTGTTGCTTTGACATTGGATGGATCATATCCAATTTTCAATACTAGTTATCCTTGGCCAAGGAAGATATTTTTTCTAGCTTAAGCTGAGACTGGACATTTTTTAAGGAGACCTGCAATTTTGAGGCATTAATTGAAGTGTTTTCCAAGGTGGAGAAGTTTGTCTCTCCAGTTTTCCTGTGCATGTCCATATGATCAGCTGGGTTCACCTCCTTTACATCAAATTCAAAAGTTTACCTCTTGTATTTAGAAATCATCTTAGGCTGAGGAACATGTGCCTCCAAGAATGCCATGTGCATCCTTCCTTTCTCTGTGTCGAAGGAAGATAATAAATTGTGTTGTGTTGTAGATGTTCTCTTCCAAAACTGTGCATAAGTGTTGTTAGTCAACATCTCATTCTTCTGTTTAATCAGGTTGTATTTCTAAAAAATATTAAGTCTTGCAATCTGCTATGAGGACTTAGTTGACAGTGAGATATATGCTTGCCTTTTTTATGAGGAAGTAGACACTAGGTGTTGGCTTCCTGAGAACACTTATGAATGTGGTCCCTCCATAACTATGGTGGAATGAGTTTCTTCTTCTCTAGACCTATCAGGTGTATGACTAGTTTTGGTCCTCTTCTTGTAGACTTGGAAGTCCTTTGTTGAGACTTCCGTGACTGAGGGAGATACTTATTTTACGGGTTTCTTCTCTTCTTGTACCTATGGATTACTAGTATGTAAAATGATGGATGTTGAAGGTTGTTGTTTTGTGTCTAGCAAAGTGTTTTCCTCCCACTTTGTCTGGTTCATTAATTTTTCAACTCCAGGTTTAGGTACATGAGTATAGGGAGATATCTTTTTCTTTAAACTAGTTTTTGCAATAATGCCATAGGGGTCATAGTGCCATGGGAAGATGAGGCTGAAATTCATTTCTTTTAATAGTTTATTGGCTTCCTCCCCTACATCTCTATTGTTTCAAATGAAATAAATGATCTGACCTTTGATCCTGAGCTATTGCTTCTTCTTGAATGCCACAAAATGAATATTATCAAAATTTATCATCTATCTGATATATTCCAGAGAAAATATCCTGACAGGTAAATATTTTGGTAGCTTGTAAGGAGGTAACTCGCACCCATAGACCTTGATTTCTATGTGATTCTGGTAAAGGTACCAGTCTCATGTTTTGGCTAAGTCTGACAGGTGCAAAATTCTCTGAATTTCCTCGTTTATTCTTGGTTATGTTCTTCCACTTAACATGCATACCACTGGATAGTAGAATTGATCAATGAACTATTTGAAGTTGAACTTAGATGATTTCTTCCTTAATACGGATGACCAGGAGGTCATAGTTTCAGGGTCACCATCTTGGTCCAACTTCTGCTGGGAGAAGGAGAAATTTTATGCTTGGAAAAAGAGGAACAGGTACACCAACATTGAAGAATACCAGAACATACATTCTATGGAAAACTTGAAGAGTTGTTCATGGATGTTGTTCGCTAGAAACTGACTGTAGTCAAATTGTGTAGTATCCTTTTCTTCAGTGGAGAAGATGGATAGAAAACCCATAATGGATTCATCTACCCACTCGTCTAAATAGTATCCTAGTATACAACACAGGGAGGAAATGATATGGTTTCCTTTAACTAAGAAGATGGAGGAATTATATGGGGGATTATTTTTGGGTAATTGGGCGTTTTCAAGTAGGAAAGTTTCAAAGATCTAAGCTCTCTACGGGAAATACAACTTCTCGTATAGCTCAGTCAAGATTTCAATGGAGAAGGGGGAGGTAGAATAATTTTTGGGTATCTGTAGCATTTGATTTATCGTTTCAAGGATGATGGCGAAAAGAGTTTCTCCATATGAATAAACAATAGCCCTTTGGTTGGGAAGGTAGTGAGCTTGTCATTTCAGGGAAAATTTGGGGAAATGGTATGTCTGGGGGAAAAGGTACATTGGAATATTGGACTCCTAGAGTCTGATCTTGTCGCTCTGATCCAGAAAAACATCCTTAAGCCAGAAGTGTAATTCGAGGAAGTCAAATTCACACTTCGTCTCTGGAAATAGATAATATTTGTCGGCTAGGGGGATACAATCTAGATTGATGGAAGGAGGGAGGAAAGGATTTTTTACAATATCAAAGGATTTGGATTTGGGCACCATCGTCAAACGAATATCTGTAGCAGAAAAAGATATTAATTGAATTTACTAGGTTTTAATGCAAGTTTGGTGACTGTGAGTTTGATGGAAGTTGTATTGAGAATGGGAAATGGTAGCATCAACTGCGTCTAGATCGATGAATAATGCAAAAATAGTGAAAGAATGAGATTAAATGGTTGAATGGGGTGTTCGTTATGGAGCGAATGGTGAGTCAGACGGGTAACGGTAATGACTAACTTCCAGCCCGCTCAGAGATGTGTATAAGAGACAGTATTTTATGTGTGCCATTGATATGGGCGCACTATGATGAACCGTCGATATTAGTACGATCTTTACCACAAAGCACCAAAAATGTCATATCACCATAGAACTTAGGATAAAAAAAAATTGTGTGTTTTTCCAACTCCCCTTTCTTTATTTTGTCACCAAGGGGTCAAAAATACATCGTTTTAACTCAAATCACAAGCATTTAATCAATTTTTTAACAAGATTTTATTGAAACAAAGCATACTAACCTATCTTCTAATCTACTTACCTAGCTCATTTACCCATATTAAATTGTTGGGTGAAAAATTACTCTAACCTAAGATATTTGATCAAGCTTAAACTGCTTGATAAAATTTATTCACTAACCTATCTAATTTGTCTAAGATTGAACTGTTTAGCCAAATTTATTCACTATCCTATCTACACAAATCAAAAAAGATTAATCGTGGTTAGACAGTATGAATCAAGACAAATTGTTTCATGGGGTTTTATCATTTTCCTTTTCTATTTTTATACCCTGTTTTGATTTTTGTATTTTTTATTTTTCTTTATTTTTTTTTATTTTTTTTTGGTAAATCATTTGCAGAATAAAAATATTATTTACAACATAATGTAACTAGAATAAGGGATAATAATCACCAGGTGATCCTATGAAACATAGGGTTATAACAGATGGAATTAATTGATTGAGTTAATATTAATGTGAAAAATAAGTTTATAATTTTTTTGTACGAGAAAAAGAAAATCACACTACATGATATGTCTCTTAGTAAACAAGAAGGTTCCAAAGGGCCACATGAAAAAACATTTATAGGGAAAATAATTTTAGTACCTATTGATACATCCAATCAAGATCCAGAGGTTGAATCAAAAGAAGAAGATACATAAGAAAAAGAAGAAAAACCCTAGGAAGGGCATAAAACGGAAGAAAAATATAAAGAGATAAATGATTGAAAGGAATACCATGTTGAAGAATATAACCAAGAATTTATAGATAATGTTTATGTATATCGACACTCACACCACCTAGATAAAAAAAATTCATCCATACAAAGGCATGAGCATCAACACAATTGTTATTGACAAACATGGAACTAGAAAGGAAACCAATCAAAAGGCACATGGAGGACTAACAACAATGCATGTAGATATCATAGTAGCACAATATGGAGAAATTATAATCCATATCAAGGTGTAAATAAAGAAATTGAACCCCATATTCAGATTTACCTAGGATGGATGGATGGAATAATTGTAGTTTCACTTGGAGAGACAACAATCATCCATGCAAAGGTGTGAGCATCAACAAACTTATTGTGGACCAACATGGAACCATAAAGGAAACCAATCAAAAGGCACATGTAAGACTAGAAACAATGGATGGATATATATGAGAAGAACAACAAGGAGCAATTTGAATCCATATCAAGGTGGAAAGGAAGAAATTGGACCCCGTGTTCACATTTCACTAGGATGGATGGATATTTTTTCTTTCTACCAGTTGGCTAGATTGCTTAGTAGATCATATTGTTTTTCTGCCTCCCATGTTTTGAGGATGAAACATTTGAAGGGGAATGGAATGTAGTGTACCTAAGGAGGATAATATGGGGTACCTAGGCAGGTACCCAAGGGGGATAATGATATATAAGTGGCCACATAGTGTCTAAGCAATAATTTTTAGAAGGATTACTAGAAGGTTCCACATACTAGAAGGTTCCTTCACTAGAAAGTTCCTAGGAGGTTATAGAGAACTATATAAAGAAATAGAAGTAATGTAATGAGAGGTGTTGTGAAGTATATTGTAATTGTAGAAAGCATGGCTTGTGGAGATATTTCCTTCCTTAAGGAATAATTGATGGTGTTACCCTACCTTGAGTTTTCTCTACAATTAGTATGTTCATTCTTTTGTTATCTATAGTTTGGATTTGTTATGTTCAAGTTAATGTATATCTTATATTTTCAGATCTATTGAATACAAAAAAAAAATCTTTGTGGACCTTTTGTGTGGAGTCCACATGTTTCATGTGGTAAATATCCATGTCAATTAGTTATAAGGGAGTTGAAAAATCATGAGTGAAATCATATACTTTTATACCTATATAGTATACGGTTGTTATTATCTAGTTAATTGTTTAATGAATAATTATGTAATCGTTGGTTTCCTCATCGATCAACCCATCTTGGCTTTGAAAGTTACAATAGTTTATATGATTTTTCACTCACTATGTAATCCATGACCCTTTGAATGATCAATGTAATGATGGTAATGTTTTATTTTTGTCTTCATTTGATGGGACCTAAATCCACTCCTAGTGTATACTTTCTTTCATGCCTAATATATTACTTTTCTATCCAAGCCAACATTTTTCCTTTTCCCATACTAATCATTTACCCCATAAAATATATATTTCCTCTCTCTTTACCATACCAAAAATTGGCATTTAGGCATTTTAAATGGCTTTAATACAAATCTTTAGTACAATGGCATGACATTGTAATGATTTTTTGTATGATTATAGTAATGGATGCTAAATGGTTATAGGTATTCTCTAGAAAAGGATAATTGATATTGGTAGAAACTAGTGTTATGTTTTTTATTATTTATTATCATGCAAGCTTTACATTCCTATCCGCAAAGTTCTCAAAACATTTTAATTGTAGGCATTCTAAAGATGTCCATTTGCACTATTAAGGAGAATTGTCAGTTCTATAGATAGTCTATAGTGATAAAATTTGGTAAGTTACATTAGTGGTTAAAACACATTTTCTCATAATGGAAAAAACATGTTCATAACACCTTCCTACTAAGCCTTTTTAATGAAATCCATTTGCACTAATCCTTTTTAATGGTGTCCCTTTGTGGCATAAAAAACAATTGTTAATTCTATAGATAGTCATATATTGATAAAATTTGGTTAGTGTCATTAGTGGTTAGAAAGATGTTTTATCATAATATATACAATATATTTGTCACACCTTCCTACTAAAACTTTCTATAAAAAGTGGGATGAGTAGAAAATCTACCTCTAGAGGAAGATATTTATAGAAGCGAAAGATTCTATTACGTCTTCTTACATTGACTTATTCTCCTTTATTTATTAGGATTTATTAACTAATGTCGGCCTTTATTACATAGAAAACATATACTACTAACTAATGGCCCTTGGAGAAGGTTTATGATCATATCCTAGCATGCCCTCTCCCTTCAAAATCAACCTTGTCCTCAAGGCTGCAGGTGCAGAAACTACTGGAGTATGGTCGTTGGTCCCCTAGTCGCATCCTCTGGTGATGTGTCCTTCTACTTGATCAACACTTCCTTGATGGTTCATCCATGCAACCAGTGTTCATGGTGATTGAAGACTGATTTTCATTGGAACCAAAGAGATTCTTATTCATCTAATTCCAAAAGGATGGTTTGGACCCTCTAATATTTTCCCACCACCTCTAATATTTTCCCACCACTTTCTTCAGACACGAGACATGGAACAAAAGATGGATTTTGGAATTAGTAGGAAGGGCCATCTTTTAGGCCACCGAACCAATACACTTGAGGATCTCGTAGGGCCCATAAAAATTCCTTAGAGTCCAATGAAATTCATTCTTATTAAGGAGGTTGGTCAAGGGATTAGAAATTTTTCCATAATGGTGGAGAAATTTCCTGTAATATCCTGTGAGACCAAGAAAACCTCTTAAGTGTTTTAAGTTCATTGGTCGCAGCCACTCTTGCATAGATTGTATCTTTTTGGGGTACAATTTTACCCCTTCATGACTGAAAATTCATCCCAAGTATTCAAATTCATTGGCTCCAAATGAACATTTGGTATTTTTGACAAACAATTGGTTCCCTATAGAAAGTGAAGGACTTTGTCCACATGAAGAAGAAGGCTATCCCAAGTGCGGTTGTAAATGACGATGTCATCAAAGAAAACCAATACAAACTTCTGATGGTAAGGTTTCAATAGTGTATTCATGAGACTTTGAAAGGTTGATGGGGCATTGCAAAGGCCAAAAGGCACAGCCAAGAATTCATAATTTCCTTCATGAGTGCGGAAAGAAGTCTTTAAAATATATTTCTCCTTCATCCAGATATGGTGATAGGCAGAGCGAAGATCTAATTTGGTGAATATGCATGAACCTTGGAGTTCATTTCACAAATCATCAATTCCATGAATGGGAAAATTATCTTTGATGGTCCATTTATCCAGGGCATGAAAAACATGGCACATGCACCAAGTAAATTCTTTCTTTAATACCATCACCATTGGTGAAGAATATGGGATGATACTAGGAAGAATTAACCTTGCCTCCAGTAATTCCTGTACCATATTTTATATTTCATTTTTTTGAGAAAATGGATATCTGTAGGGACATGCATTGGGGGGTTGACTTCCCGGAAGGAGAGGGATTATATGATCATGCTCACTCCTAGAAGGAGGTAGGGTTCTCATAACCTCAAATACCTTAGGTTACTTGTCGAATATGAATTGAAGGCTAGGAGGAACTACCTGAGATGCATGTTCAGTGACTCGAATGGCATTAAATTGAGAAATCACACAATGATGGCCTTTCTTAAATAGATTTTCCACCATGTAAGAGTTGATGATTTAAGGAGATATCACTTGAAGAGCTTGAAGGGTATAGGGGTGAGCATATTGGGTGAAGCTCATATATAATTCTTGATAATACATTTTGATTGGCCCCAAAGTATGAAGACGTTCCACTCCTAAGACAATATCACAACCACCCATGAAAATAAAGAACATGTGGGTTTTAAGATGATAATCACCCATTTGGAGTTTAACATTCTCACAGTGACCCCACACTTTGTAATACCACCATTGGAGAGGGGGATTTGAAAATTAGAAATAGGGTAGACAAAGCAATGGATCTCATTTGCAATCCTGTGATGAATAAAATTATGGGTTCCAACACTATCAATAAATACCACCACCTATCTATGTTTGATGTATCCCTTGATCTTCAATGTTTGTGGGGTCGAAATACCTAAGAGTGCATGAAGCGATATGACAGGCTCCTTTGGTTCCACAGGGGTTACAACTGGAGCTTCGACATGATCACTTGGTTGTGCCTCTTTTGGGTCATGAGACTCCTATGATGGGATGTCTTCATAGAGAGAGGAAGTTGATGGATCAATATGGAAGAAATTTTTTTGTCTACATTTATGCCTTGGGGAATACTTTTCATCACAATAGTTGAAAAATATTTTCTTGTGAAGTTCAACCATTTATGTTGTAGATACCTTTTGGACCTTCAATGTTTTTGTCAGAGTTGGGTGAGCCACAGGGCAAGGATGGTTGAGAACTAAATCCTTCATGGGTGGGGCTTGAAGGATGGACTTGTATTTTGTTGTTAATTGACATGCCTACAACCAGGTAGTAGGATGATGCATGTTCACATGAGATGATATGGATTCCTTTAAGCCATTGATAAACATTCAAGGTAAAATGCATAAGATAAAGCCTTAGTCTTGATACCCAATTGTTCAAATGTCATTATGAATTCTGTGACTTATACATTTTGGCACAACTTGGTGAGATGACCCAAAAAATGTGATTCTCTATCAAAACATGAACAAATTTATTTAGTGAACATGTTCCAAGTGGGTATGCCTGGATAACATTTCTTATGCCAATTCTATCATTGCCACCATTCTTGATCCAGGTACAAAACCCCTACATGGAGTTTGATCTCATCATCTGAAATATTATGGAGGGAGAAGTACTGCTCCATTTTAGAGACCCACCCTGCTAGGTTGGATCCATAAAATTTATGCATGTCATCTTTGGCACCTTATTCCAAGAGTGGGGATACCCCCAAGTCGGTTGAGAGGAATGAGTATGCTCAGAATGGGAATGGTCAAGGTCTTGTACATTGGGATCTGCATGCTTACCTTCTGTGAATTGCTGCATGGATTCATGAATGGCTATGTTGACTTTTGTGTGGATGGAATCTTTAATTTTGGCTCGTATGGTAGTGGTGATGGATGTAATATGTGATTCTAAGTTGGACAACCTAGTCTCTCATTCAACTTAGGTCTGATCTTTGGTTGTTGGCATTGTAGCAGCTTAGGTAGTGGATGAGGTGTCGAGATGAAAATCAGTTCCAAAAAAAATGAGATGTACTAGGGTGATCAATACAAAGAGAGGAGTCCAATGGGATAGATGTAAAATAAGGTTGTCTTAGTAAGGGGTGGGACCATGGGAAAAAAAGGATTAAAAGAGAAAGGTACCACTACGATCAAAATGAAGATAGGAATGCAATCGAATAGGTTACAAATAAGGGTGTTGATGAGCCCCACATTTTTTTTTTTTTACTTTTGTGGAGTTATCCTCCACCTTGAATAGTTTCGCAGTGGAAAAATTCCCAAATTATCAATAATAAAAAATGTTGGCAGGGAGTGTTTTTGGGAGTGTTTTTGTAGAGAAAAATGTGACAGGGACCAATTTGTAATGCAATAGATCATTTTTTTCAATCCCAGGGGTTAGGGTTTCCAGGGTGTCTACAATAAAGGGTTTTCCCTATTCTATAGCTCTCTTATATACATGTGGGGTCCAACAGTAGTACTTGGCCCAATATCTCATGGAACCAACTAAAGAGGCTATATTGTACCCTTAGTTGTACTACCCGACTACCTAGGTACTAGAGAGTATCTTTCTGAGTGTTGTTCTCAGTGACATTATAGGAGTTAGGAAGTTGATCTCTTTATCTTTGGAGGCCTTCAGGATGCCTAGGTCGATCCATATACAACTGTTTTCTAATGCACTACCACTCGAAGGGGTACCAACATGGGTTACAAGGGTGGCCAATATATGTGTTCTTAAAAACACTTGTATTTCCTACGTGTATTACTCCTCGACTATGGATTTATGTGCATAATGACATATATGTGTAGCTTAAAGATGTCAGAATATGTCTCTACCCTGAAAAAAAATTACCCCACAAGTCTTTGTAGTATTCCAGATATAAAATAGTATGTAGAACAATAATGATATAACCAGAACAATACCAGAATAATACCATAATAACAAAAGAAAGATCACCTTGATTAATGATAGCAAAGATCAATTTCCTATTCGAGGGGGAAATCTCCAGTAGAGTAGATATCTATTACAACAATATCTAAGACAAAATTTCTCATACCCTCTACTCCTATTTATACTAAATCTATCTATCCAAAAGAATGATCTAGAGGAAGATCCTTCTAGAAGTGGAAGCTTCTATTAGGCCTTCTTACATTTGAATTATTTTTCCTTATTGCTATGCCTTATTAATATTGGCCTTTATTACATGGAATTATATTATTCTACCTACGTGAGGGGTTAGGGAGGTTAGGTCTCTAACATGCCCTCCCCCTTGAAGAACATCGTTGTTCTCAAGGCTTCATATGAGGAAATTGTTGTAAAATGGTGGCTGACTCCCAGGTGTCATCTTTTGGAGGTGTATCCTTCCATTAGACTAACACTTCCTTGATGGCGTATTGATGGAGACGATGCTTTGGCCCCACCAAGACTAGTTGTGGCTACAACCATATTGAACCTTGTTCATCCAACTTAGGGAGACTAGTTTGAGTTTGGCACTTAGTTCCAATCACCTTCTTTAAGAAGGAAACATGAAAAATATGATGGAGCTTCGACTTACTGGGTAGAGCTAACTGATAGGCCACCGATCCCACATGCTTGGGCACTGTATAAGGACCATAAAAGTTTCTGAGAGTGTTTAGATTTGAGTGAAGTCTACTTATAAGGTTGTAGTCGAAGAAACACCTAGTCCCCTTCAACAAAATGGCATTCAAAATGACCTTGATCTTCTTGTTGCTTCATGCGATTTTGAGGCATGAACAAATTATCTTTGAGGGAACAAAGAATATCCTCACGGACTGTAAGATTTTTTTCAACCTCTTGAACCTTTGAGACCCCTATCATATAGGAGAGAACTGATGGGGGATTTTTTCCATAGACTACTTGAAAATGTTTCATACGAGTAGTTGTATGGTAAGTTGTGTTGTACCACCATTCAATTAGGGGTAAACATTGAGCCCGCCAATTTTTCCTCTTCGATGCAAAACACCTCAAATATGTTTCCAAACAATTTTTGACAACTTCAGTCTGACCATCCGTATGGGGGTGATAGGAAGTGTTGAGATGCAATTGGGTTCCCTGTAGCTTCAACAATTCTTGCCAAACATTTCTAGTGAAAGTGGGGTCTCTGTCAAAGAAAATAGAATTAGGCATGCCATGAATCTTGAAGATATTATCCATGAAAATTTTATCCACTCTGGCGGCTATGAATGGGTGTTTAAGAGCACAAAAATGGGCATATTTGGAGAGACAATCTATGATCACCATGATGATTGAATTAATGCCCAATTTAGGTAATCCTACAATGAAATCCATAGAAATATCTCCCCAAATAGAAGGGGAAATCAAAATTAGTTGGAGTGTTCTTGTATATTTGACAGTCTCTCCCTTGTTGCATTGGCATACACCACATTCAACCAGAAAGGTGCAAACATCATGTTTCATACCCTCCTAGGAAAAAGAACGTTTGACCCATTCATAAGTTTTGGTAAACCCTGAATTCTCGATTATGGGTGAGGCATGAAGTTCATAAATCATTATGGATTTAATATGTGATCGCTTTCATAAATACAAACGACCATTGTATTGAATCTCTTCATTGTGACAAGAGTACCCTAGAGAAACTGAAGAATTGTGTTGCAATTAGTGGAGCAGTCTAGAAATTTTGGGGTCTTGCAGCCATTCCTAATGAACAACTTGGAGCCAATATAGTAAAATGAAGGAGAGGGAGAAAAGGGACCCGTATTCTTCATATTTCCAGGAAATAGTATCTACCACTACATTTTCCTTGCCCTTCTTGTAAATGATCTCGTAATCATATCCAAATATCTTGGTCACCCATTTTTGTTGCGTCGAGGATGAAATTCATTATTCCAGGAAATACTTGAGACTTTGATGATAATTTTTTATTTGGAATCTCTGACCCAATAAATAAGGACACCATAGATCCATAACATCCAGAGTAGATAGCATTTCCTTTTCATAAATGAATTGGCCCAAATGTCGCTCTGAAAGTTGCTTGCTAATGAAGGCCAAAGGCCTGCCATCTTGCATGAGGATGACTCCAATTCCTTTCTCAGAGGCATCACATTCCAATACAAATGTATTTTTGAAGTATGGGAGGGCTAGGAAAGGTATTGAGCACATAGCATCTTTTAAGTATTGGAAGGCATGATCCATAGCTGAAGTCCAAGTGAAAGCATTATTTTACCCCTTAGATATGCATCCCTTAGAAATTATTTACAATATCATCTATATTTTGTTGTTATCAAATAATCTTAGTTAATTTCCATCATTTGAGTCTAGGTATAAGTTCACACTAATAGGAAATAGAAAATCTTAGCTCTTGAAGTCAAGTAAGAATGGTTTAAGTATATATAGACAAAGGTGCACAATTTAATAGAAACAAACTTATGGAGTTTGCAAGTGGTGGATGAGGGGTGTTATATTGGACATTGAGAGTATACAAAGTACAAGAGTAGTGGAAATTAAGAGTATACAAAGTGAAATATTGAGTAGTGGAAGTTAAGAGTATACACATGATCTGACTTTATTATCAATTGTGAATTATTTGTAAGTGACTTGTATGTATCTTGAGTAAAAGCATTTGTCTTTACTTGGCATTGTTTTCAAGAGTAACATTCCCTTTCAAAAATTATAATAGTACAAATAATCATTTTAATTTAATTTTAATTTAAATAAAATGGTCACATTTAGCTTCTCGTTGGCATTTAGTGTCATTTTTTTGGTTTATATTTGAATAAAATGGCAATGGATGAAAATTTTTGTTGTTTACATGAAAAAAATATATCTCTACATCTCAATTCATACTTACATCAATCGTGATAACTATCCCCATTTAGAACTAGTTTCTCTTTCTCAAAAAAATAAAGAGGTTTTCAAATATAGGATTGGAATTACATCGAAAATAAAACACGAGACAAGATTTCTTGACCCTAATGATTTTTCAAAGGGAATACTTCCGAAAAATTATCCTTCCATGGGTCTTGGAAAACCTTTACATAATCCACAATTTTAATATTTGATATTTAAGAGCTAAGAATACGAAAGTCCAACAACAGAACCAACATAACTTTAGGAACTAATGTTGTGTATTCTTATCTACACATAGAAAGGGTTGTTAGTTACCCATATTTGGGCAAGCACGATAGCACCATAAAAGGAGAATTGTCAATTGGAGTGCATGATGAATGATATCATCTCACTATCACGTTGAGTTCAATATGTAAATCAAGGACCTCATGGAATGCATTGATGATTGGATACATATGAGTTTTGATGTTCTTTCTCTGTGTTTTTCCTATGGTTTCCAAAACATCATGGGAGGTACAATATGACCTACAAAGGAGAATAATAAAATATTATCAGTATTTCTATTCTAACATACAATTCCATACAATATAATATTCAAATCCATTTTAAGACAAAAAATTCCAAGACACGTGAAAATGCTATAGACTAATATATCTTCACCCCTAGATAATGGTGATTCACAATATGTTAAGCAATGAAATAACCAATCTGGGCATGTAGTTGCTACTCAACTTCCAATGTGTAACTAAAAATAAACTCCAATAGGTAATGGTGGATTGATCTAGTTGAATATCGGTGGCCACCCACCTTTTCCAACTCGCTCAAAACAATTTTCTAGCAATATTGGCAATTTACTATTTTTAGTAGTTTTTAACTTCCAGGGCCATTTTGAGGGCCTAAATGAAGGTTTTTTGGGATCGATCTTCTCAATGATATTTGAAGGCTTTGATTGAGACCCAAAAATGAATCTCCTCGACAAAACTTTCCAATGGTATGCCATGCACCTAAAACGAAGATCGTATGCAAAAGTTACGACCTCGGGAAGTTGATATACTAACTTACCCAATCGGGGCCCACATGACTTTTGTCACTTCATTTCTGAGGGTTAGGTTTTTGGATGTCTAGGGTTTTTGAAATTCTTGTTTATTCTAAAAATTCCTTCAGAGCCTCATTATAATGATCTTCTTGCAAATGCGAGTAGCGGACACATCTCTTCTCAGAGATAAGCTTCCACCATTCTAGCGAGTCTTTCATTCTGTATTTTTACAGTCTTTGTACATTTTTGCTCATTAATAGAAAATTGTGTATTACTGTATCTTTGTGTTTATGGATGCATATTTGATATATTTATGTTATATTATTGAATATCTGAGATATCTTTGTACATTGATTTATTATATCTCCACTCTCATTTCATGTCGAAAATAAATTGGATCAATGGTATTAGAGCAGGTTGCTCTTGATCGTTTTTCAATGCATGTCCCTGAAGAGGTCCGATTATAGAAATTTAGGTCTCTAGATTGTCTCTCTTGAAGACAATCACTCTCGCATGTACAAGAAACCCTCCATGGTGGAAGAAAATAAAAACGATAGAGCAGATGATTACATTGATATGTTTCTTGAGAAAGCTCTCACATGACAGAGGGATGAAATGGTAGAGAATTTTTCCCACATCCTTCAATGCCTGCTGATAACAATAGGCACATCTTCATCAAGCGGCCAATTTGGAAGTACCTCTCCTTTCAAGGTACAATTTAATTTTGATATTCACATATTTGAAGGGCAGATAGATGCGGATGCCTTAGAAAAATGGTTAAATCTACTAGAAGGTTATTTATCTGTCCATAATTTTTTCGATAGGGAAAAGATCACCTTTGTACTCCTTAAGGCTATCCCCCATGTCAAACATTGGCAGGAAACTTACTACAAGAAATGTTCCACAAAGGAGTCTGGAATAAATGGGGTCGAGCCCACTTAGGATTTTTTTGTTGATGTGGTGAAGGAATAACATTACCCTGTTGGAAACTATGAGGACCAGTACATGAGATGGACCACATTACGACAAGAGAGGGTCCAAGGATTTCTAGAGTTCACCAATACCTTCCATACCTTGCGCACCAAGCTAGGTATCAAAGACTCTGAATGACATTTGGTTCTGAAATATCGTGGGGCTCTACATAGATACATCCAAATTGAAATGGATTTTCTGGACATCTCACCACTCGGTGTTGCTTATCAATATGTTGTTAAAATCAAGGAGAAATTTAAGCACCAGAACAAATGGGAGTTTGGGTCTGCAAATCTACAAAAACCAAAGTATGATAAAGACAGCTCGAACAAACAGTCTCCCAAAATCTAGTCCAAGCCACAGGAAAAGAAGGGTCATGGGAAGACAAAGAAGGACACCGAAAAATGGTGTGATTTCCACAAAATCCCCTGGAACAACACCGATGAGTTTTTCTCAAAATATTCATTAGTGGCTAATATCAAAGACAAGGAGTTGAACCCTAATTTAGAATTTGATTCTGAAAATACTCATAAAAGACAGATCATCGATGTAGACCGCACTGCTATTGTCGCGACCACATCAATTCAAACAAAAGAAACAATAGATCCTGAAGAAGAGGAGAGCCTTTTTTATTCATATATGTGGGTGAAGGTGACCCCACTACATTTTATTGTTGATAATGTAAGACATAAGAAACTCATCTCAATAGAGGTCATCAAATAGTTGGGATTGTCGACAACACCACACCCACAACCATACAACATTGGGTGGCTTTGAAAGGGACAATATCTTTGTGTCAGTCATAAGTGATGATTGTCATACGACATCCGACCCTTCAAGGATGAGGTATTATGTGATGATTCCCCATTGTATGTTTGTGATGTTCTCTTGGGCCAACCATATATGTGGAAGAGCCATGTTGTTTATGAGTCTCGACCCCACAACATCATTGTTTCTCTGGGAGGTCATCTCTATAGAATACCATAGGTAGTTTTGACTATTATTCCACCTAAAAAATGTCACAAGGTAGTATCTCATACTACAAAATTCATCTTCTTCGCAATCTGTTCAAAAGGTAAACAAAAGGATACTGCAACCACTACAACCTCGGCCTAAGCACCTTCTATCCAACAGAAGCAGGTTGACAAGATTGTAGTAAAGTGTAAAGATTCCTTCTGCACACATGCATCTCATGTATCCATAATGGTTAAAAAGTTCCAACCCTTTCAGCCACAGGTTCATTACAACCTTCAACAAGCTAAGCAGTGCAACTTCTCCAAGAAGGCAAACAACTCATCAAGATGTAGATTCAACAAATGCTTTTCCCTCTCCCCCAGGAACTCAACACAATGGATACCATTGCTTCCTAAGGAGTGAGGATTGATCCAGGTGGATATCGGTGGCCACCCACCTTTTCCAACTAGCTCAAAATAGTTTTTTGGCAATTTTGATAATTTACTATTTTTAGTAGTTTTTAACTTTCAGGGCCATTTTAAGGGCCTAAATGAAGGTTTTTCGGATAGAGATTCTCAATGATACCTAAAGGCTCTTATTGATCCCGCTAAATTAATATCATCAATGATACCTTTCCAACGTTCTATCATGCTCTCCAAACAGAGATCGTATGCCAATCTTACGCCCCCGAAAAGTTGATACACCAAACTACCCAAAACGGGGTCCACAAAACTGTTGGATTTTCATATTCCAGGGTTATAATTTTGGATTTTATTTATGATAAAAAGGCCTTTGGATCCCAAGAGAACATCACATACATCCAGTGGAGACATTACATTCTTGGGAAGGAGACAATCATCAACACTGATCACAAGCCACTACATTTCATGCAGACCCAAGGAAAACTACAGAATGATTGCCATCAGAAGTGGTCCACATACATACAATAGTTCCACCTCAACATAAAGTATAAAACATGAAGTACCAATCGATTTATTGATTTTCTCAACCGACCTCTAGTCGCGACACTCACCACGGTTCTAGACTCTTGCGGCCATGAGACCTCTGGATGGCCCCAACTCTATGAGACAGACCCTGACTTCTCCACCACCTACCAAATGTTGGACACCAACTCAGTGGTCACTAATTTCCATATTCAATATGGGTTGTTGTGTCATATAGGACATTTATGCATTCCATCAAGAGAGCATGTGAAGATGATTTGGAAATCTCACTACAGTTGGCCAGAAGGATAGTTTGGCATCGAAAAGACAGTGGCAATGCTGCAGAAACATTTCTATTGGTTAAAACTTTGACAAGATGTTGACACGTATATCAGGTCCTACACCTCCTGTACTATTGCTAAACTGACCACTAAGAAACAAGGCATGTACACCCCTTTTCCTACTCCTGATAGGCCATGGGAATCCATATCAATGGAATACATGTCGGGCCTCCCATACACCAAGAGGGGAAATGACTGTGTTTTTGTGGTTTTTGATCAATTTTCCAAGATGGTGATTCTAGCCACATGCAATAAGAACATCATAGCAGAAGCCACTGCCAAGCTCTTCTTTGAATGAGTATGAGTACATTTTGGGATCCCACAAACCATTATCTCATACCATGACAGTTGGTTCTTCAACACATTTTGGTCGAGCCTATGGTCACTATTGGATCCCAAGCTCACCAAATCCACTACCTTAAACCCCCAAACAGATGGCTAAACTGAGTTTGTCAATCAAATGATTGTACATATCCTACGCATGTACAATTCAAAACACCCCCACACATGGGATGAGAGTCTTCCCTTTCTCCAACATAGCTACAACCGAGATCTGCATAGCTCAATTATCCACATCCCCTTTCAGGTGGGGCTAGGATTCCAACCATTGGGCCCCATTGATGTTTCCCTACCCCTGGTGACCACCTCGACTGAATCGTCCCCTGCTCCACCAAAAGATGACAAATCCACCCGATTCATTGAGTGGATGCAATACATTTTCAAATAGGTTCAAGATATTCTACAAAAGTCTAATGCCAAGTACAAGCAGCGTCATTATCAACATCGAATGCCACATAAGTTTCAGGTAGGAGACAAAGTTTGGTTGCACTTGCAGAAATAAGGCCTTACAGGGCCCCATCGAAAGATTCTCCCACTCTGTTATGGGTTGTACACCATCACCAAGGTTGTGGGTGATAATTCTTTTGATCTCAATATTCCCCCTTTCCTTGGCCTGCACCCAGTCTTCAACATGGCTCTCCTTCGGCCATATTTCCCACCATTATTGGACACCTCAGAGATAACAAAGAAGTTGACACCAAAAGAGCTCAACCTTGATTGCATCCAACAAGAATCCAATGATCATATTGTAGACACACATATCAAGGGCACTAAACAACAAAGGATCCATCTTTATCAAGTTGTCAAAGTAGGGAAACTCCTGCACCAAGGCAAAGTGGCTCACCCGTGGCCAAATTCAACAGAAATTTCCTCATCTAATGGGGTAAATCAACGCAATGGAGACCATTGCTTCCTAAGGAGGGAGGATTAATCCAGGTGTATATCGATGGCCACCCACCTTTTCCAACTCGCTCAAAACAATTTTCTGACAATTTTGGCAATTTACTATTTTTAGCAGCTTTTAACTTCCGGGGCCATTTTGAGGGCCTAAATGAAGATTTTTTGGGATAGATCTTCTCAATGATAAATAAAGGCTATGATTGAGCCCCTAAAATGAATCTCCTCAGCGATACCTTTCCAACGGGTTATCGTGCGCCTAAAACAGATATCGTATGCAAAAGTTACAACCCTGAGAAGTTTATGTACTAACTTACCCAAATGGGTCCCACATGACTTTTCGGGCTTCATCTCCTAGGGTTAGGTTATTGGATGTCTAGGGTTTTTTACATTCCTTTTTATTGTAAAAAGGTCTTCAGAGCCTCATTCTAATCATCTTCTTGTGAATGAGCATAGTCGTCACATCTCCTCTCAGAGATAAGCCACCACCATTCCAACAAGCTTGTTTTTCGCTGCATTTTACAGTTTCATCTTATTTCGTTATTGAATAGAAAACCTGTTTTATTGTATCTTTGTTATTTTGTGTTAAGCATCTTTTAATAATCTGTATTCATTTCATTATGCTCATAAAATTTGGATCATGGATATTCAATACAATTCAACCCATCATAATTGAGCGTTTGGAATTCTAAAGATGATATAACTTTTGCATGGGCACTAAAGTTAATTGAATTTGAAGTAATTTGAAAACAACCTATTAGATAATGTTGTCACCTACATCAGAAAATCCTTAGTGAAATGCTAGGTTATCCAGACAATTCTAATTATCTTGGAGCAACATGAGAAGAATATAGTTGTATAAATACATTGGGTTGGGTAGTTGTTTTATACTCTATATTTGTATCATACATTTGGAGAAAATAAGATGTAAGTGGTTTCTTTCCTAGACCAAAACATATATTCTTTGTGTATTATATCTACTTCCATATCCCTACATGGGAAAAAAGAACTAATAGAGTGAAAAACTATTGAATTTGCATTTCCATGGGCCCAAAAAAGGAATTGGTAGAGATAATAGCTAAAGACCTTGCATTTATGTGGGTCCACGTAGATATTAAATAGATTGACCTTATGAGGCTTCCCCCTTCTTCCCTACAATATTCAAATGGAGGAAAACTCAACCTCCAACCACATTATCATTTAGTAACCTAGAGGGACTCGACCAAATTTTAACATGTGACTTATAGCCTCCATCTCAACAACATGCATTTGGTGGATGGTTCAATTATTGTGCTAATCCTTGGGACTAGTGAAAATATATATCATAGTTAATCTAAATAACCATAACCTATTATAGAAAAAATAAATTCAATGTAGTGTATGAGATTTCATATTAATATTTGAGAGCATAAGTATATTATCTATTTCTATATGATTTTGGACAAGCAATAGTAAAAAAAATCATGATTGAGTATCCAGTCATTGTGTAGAAGGTCTAGTAGGGATAACAATGGAGATATCACATAGGGAGATTGGAAATAATACACTATCATCACTAATCAACCTTGGGGGATATAATTTCACCTAAAAGGGGTAATAGTCCACATTATCACCGAACAAGATCTTTTATTTTAGTTTCAAACCAAATAAATTGGAGGTAAAAGTGTCAAATTTTGAAAAAAAAAACTACATTTTAATAAGGCTGAGGATCATTGGTAAAAGTATTGGACTCTCATCTGTTAGACCCATGTTAAAAATCCAAGAGAACATGTTTAGGTGATTGAGTTGAGAAAATGTTTACTAATTCCATCCTGAAAATCCTAGATGGAATTATTTTAGATAGATGATGTTGAAGATGTGCTATAACTAAATGAAACTTTGGACGTTAATCTTATCATAGAGGACACCCTATTGAAACTTCTATATTATCCATTAGCACCAAGAATGATTGACATTTCAACTTCCTAATGAGAAATATATCATTTTGGTTGCCAAACTGAGAGGAACTATTTTATTTTTATTTTTGATGATTATTTTATGTATTAGGGCACATAGTAGTGCAAACATGCTTTGTTTTATCCAAGGAATATTTATCTATACCTAATCTACAACCATCCTTGTCATATCCATATACTTTCATTATTTACAATACTTGATTGAGGATGCATGCAAGCAATGTTGTATCCTTTAATATCTCATCTCTAGTTAGAGGGATTGTTGGTGGAGATCATAGGGACCGCATGACAATATAGAAGGTTTCCATGGATTGGTGTTTAATTGTCAAACATAGATACCACTTTTCAAGATGTAGTACATTTTTTCATTTAACTATTGTTAGCAATAATATCTCTATAAGTGTAACATATTTTAAGGGTCCTTCTAGTACAAGCATTATAATAAATTATCCCATGTAAGAATTAGCGAGTTCAATGTTTTCATAGTGGATACAGTCCTTTCTCTAATATTGAATAAGAATAGCTTCCATAGTGTAGTGGGATTCAAGAGAGAAACATTACTCGAAGGTTTTTTGGGTTTGTAGTCACAAAAAGGTGGCTAAACCTTATATTATATATTTATTTATTTATTGGTAGATGAACTAAAATACAAAAAGACACAGATTTTGCAACTCTTTAAGAAAATTAGAAATTATTAGTATTAAAGAGAAAGCAAGGATTTTCCATGAATTGTTGCCTAAATATTCGACATTTATGACCAATGTATTTGGAAGTTATGTAAGAATGGAATATTATGGGTATGGAAGAAATCAACAGAGAAAGGTGCTTTCCAATCATATTATTAGTTATGGTTGGCCAATCGTCCCTTGTGTATAACTCTCTATCAAGGAAACACCAATTTAAGGCCACTCCAAAGTTGAAAACCTATGATGGAGAAAGTTTTAACCTTGGAAATTTTACAATGAATTTGGAGACAAAAGTTCCTACAAAAGCTTAGTTCTTTCAAAATTCCATAAAGATATTTTTTGGTTCAGAGGGTGAACAATCATTTATGTACATGATACTTGTTATGGAATAATCTTTGGGAATACTTGTAGCAAACTTTCTAGAATTAGAATTTTGAATGGTTGTTGATTCATTGTTTGAGCATTTAACATAATTATTTATTATTTAGAAACAAGTTGTATTTATTGATCTTATCCCATGGTTTATGAAAAACCCATAGAAATATTTAGAAGAAAAATAATGGTTTATGTGGCTAATGCTATCAACTTTTTCAAAAGGGGTTTTCATATTCTACCTTGATCTTATCCCTTATGCTTTGGGATTTCCTAAATTTCCTCTATAGAGACTCTATTTATAAATTATTCAAATGGTATTAGCACCAAATTTTCATCAATAAAGAATATACCATATATGGGAGAGAGAAACAATTACCTAGAAATGGAGCTTGAGGAACATAAAGAGATATCCTTTCACTATACAATTCTTGTTAAAACAAGGAAAAACTTTTCAAGAAAGGAAAGATTTTAACAAACCTATTTTATTTATGGTTTAATGATTATTCAATAATCAACCACAAATTTAATTAGTTGAATAGTAGAGAATTTACTACTTCATGCTTCAATGTCAATGTTAGGTATTTTACACAACATTTTATAAGATTCCCATCCTAATTTAGGATCATATACAATAGATAATATCATACCATGGTGGGAAATTTGAGATTTCTACTTCTACAATACATGGTTGGACACAATATACTTAATGTTTTTAACCTGTGAATAGTTGCTTGGAACACAATATCACTATATGAACTACAAATTAAATAGGTTTTAATATCACCATAACCAACTTTTTCAAATTAATTAAATAAGTTTTAATATCACCATAACCTACTTTTTCAAATTATCAATCTGCATAAATTAAATAGGTTTTAATATCACCATAACATACTTTTTCAAATTATCAATCTGCATAAAAAATAAGTTTTATTTTTAAAAGTTAACTTACTTGTTAGACATCAACAAATGCATACATGTACATATATGATTGATTAAGGTGGCATGGTGTGGACTTTGAGATCTTGAATTGAACAACGCTATTCTAAGTTTACACACTTACCAAATGAAACATTGGTTTAAGTGAGAGGTAGTAAAAGGCATCGAGAAAAAACACTGTTAGTTAAGGAAACTGAACAAAAGCAATCTGTTTTCTTTTTTGTGGGCTGCTTTACAAGAGAGGTTACCAAAGATAATATGTCTCATCTGATCAGAGGGTTGGGGCCGGTGCGTGCCTACCCTATCTTATAGCCGTTGAATTGGAAAAACTAACTATCTTATATTGAAGTGGAAAAGCTAGACCAAAAAAAAGTGGAACTGGGAAAAACAAACTGATAAAAAACATCGTTGGTTAAAAAAACTGAGGCAACTCAATTTGTATTTCTTCGCTATAGAGAGAGATCGGAGTTGTGTTGGAATGAGAAGGGTGTGCCTACCATGTCTTATAGCCGTTGAAGGAAATGGAAATCCAAAAAGCAACAGGTCTCTTATGTAGTTAAATCTTCCACAGTTTCAGCCCATTTTTCTTCTCCTCCACCTCTATCGGGCGTTTATGGCGTTGGAAGCGCTTCCTTTCTATGTGTTTGTTTTCTTGTGTGTCTGAGTACCGTGTCTGTGTGTTTTCTTGTGTGTCTGAGTACCGTGTCCGTTTACTTGGGCGTCTGAGATCTTTGTGTGTTTTCCTGGGTGTCTGAGTCTAGAGTCCTGTGTCTGTGTGTCTCTCTATGTGATGGAGGAGGAGGCTGGATCGGAATCATCACCTCCTGCAATCAACAAAGATAGGGTGGAAGAAAGAGGTCAGGCTGTTCAAGGGTTTTTTCATTCATGAAGATCAGTTCTCTCTGTCCCATGGTACGTATTGTGGGGTTTATTTGTATCTCTTCTCTCGGTATTTTCATATATTTGTTCTGTTTTATCCTGCCCTGGGCTAGCTATTTCTCTGTTTTTATGTTAATTCATTTCCTCATATCTCAAATGAACTGTAAATCTCATTCACGAGATTCTTTTTGTTCATTATTCAGCATTGCCTTGAGGGTTGCGCTTTGACGGAATGAATGAATGATTTGGGGTGCTGGGACATAGAGCCAATAATCATCGGGTGCTGCTCAAACCCTCGTCCGTCCTTGAGCAGATCTTCCTTTCCAGGTGTGTATCTCAGTCTCAAATCCGAGGTGTGCCTCTGCATTATTTGATAAACCCCATCTGTCTATTCTTTTTCTTACTCTTTCTGTCTGTTTGTGTCGGTTGCTGCCTGTTTTAAGTGGTACTCAAATGGAATCTAGGTGTTACTCAAATATGTAATGCCAGATGTTTATTGAATGTCTGGTTTAATCTAATAGACGGAGTCCACTTACACGGTGAGTCGGCCGGCCTTAATTGATGCTGTAGGATTATTGGTGTTGTTGATATACGCTTTAATGTCTTCTGCTGATTTGGAACCGACCCTCGTTGCTGGTAACACATGACAGTCGGTCGACAAATCTTCCCCGTTATCGGGTCCGTTGGTGAGAATCATCCCCGCACCGCCAGCTCGTCTCACGACCAGTCCCTTCTCCGCCCTTCCCACTTCTCCAAGATCACAGACCACAATTTTTCCATGAACCATACTAGGATCAAGGCATCCCTCCAGACATATTTCCAGGCTCATTAATAGTCGACGCTGTTTCCCCGTATACCAAAGGCAATTTCTCGTTTCCCGCCGTCTTGACTTTGTAAAGCGAGGATCCTGTGTAGTTTTTTCCATTCCCCAGCACAACTAGAGCCAGGAACTCTCTGTCGATGGTGCTGGCGCCTACGGTGGTTATCCATGGCGCAGTATTGGAAATCGTAGAAGGAGTCGGCCCTTTATTACCAACCGAACATGACACAAAAACACCCTTCTCAATGGCTCCGAGAGCACCAATCGCTATAGAATATCTGTAATAAGGGATGGGATGATTACTACGGCTGCCAATCGATACAGATATCATGTCGACTCCGTCCGAAACTTCTTTCTCCATCCCCGCGAGCATGTCGGAGTCGGTACAACCCTCTGCCCAGTAGGCCTTGTAGACAGCCAATCTGGATTTGGTGGCGATGCCTCTAGCACCTCCGACCTGGCCATAGTAGATGAAGTATGCGTACCATGACCCTAGGCATCTCGAGGAGATCTGAAATCCTGTTCTTCATCGATACGGCCGTACTCAGCTTCATATCCTTTGTGAAAGAAGTGAGCTCCAATGATTTTGTTGTTGCAGTGAGAAGCATTGGCACCCACTTCACATTCTCCCTTCCAACTAGAGGGCACCGGCATAAGGCCTTGATCGCTGAAGCTCTTGCTTTCGGGCCATATTCCTGTATCCAGCACACCCACGATAACATCATCACCATAATGTGACAGTGGCCATAGACCATGACTCGAACTCAACCCCAGAAAATCTGGGGTTCGAGTAGTATGGACCTAATTGACGGAATCTGGGAGTACAGCCAAGCATCCATCCATATTCTCCATAGCCTGAGCCCCCATTCTAGTAAGCTTGGCAGCAAAGCCATGCGTTACTGTATCGTACATATATAGCATAGCTGCGGGATCCGATTTGGATCCAGAAACCTGTTCTATGATTGAAGTGTACCAGTGTTGGTGGAGACTGAAATGGTCGGGCTTCATGGATTTATCCATGAAAACGATATAGGATTTGATCTTCTGATCATCATCAGATGCAACCAACGCGTCTGAACTCGGCATCGGTAACACTAAAGCAATGATCACTAAAACGAGTGCATAAGAAGCCTTCGTATTCTCCATATCATACACGATATGAGATAACCAACCAAAGGCTTGATAATGGGAACTGTTTTTTCTTTTTGAGGTCGCGTAAGAGAAAAAGAAAAATCATTTGCAAGACAGGGTGTGGAAATCTTTAGGTCCGTATTAGTTGGGGTCGATACAATATTCCAGAAATATTTAGGTCCGTATTAGTTGGGGGCCATACAATATTCCGTAAAATAAATTACATCCATTTAACTCAGGATTTATCAAGGCCCCATAGGGATCAAATCTCACCACTTGAAAGATTTAGAATTAAATAATCTAAGATGAAGTGTAGAGGGCTTCTTATTAAGAATGCTTTTTTAAGAAAATTAAATATAGAAATAGAATTTATGTTTTTTAAGTAATTTTTTTTTTAAGGTTTGATAAAGTAAATTTAATTGAAGTTGAAGTTAACTATCATTTTTATCATCAATGTTTTCAATATGCTAGTATAGATTCATCTTAACTTAGGATCCCTAAAATGTAACTCTCCAATTTCCCCCATATGAGTGTGCATATTATGATACTAAATTTAAAACCAGTTTTAAAGATCAATTTTCTAAAATATAACCCTCCAATTTCCTACTTAGAAGTGGAGATATTGTAATAGTGAATTTAAAACCAATTTTGTTGCCCAACTCAGAAATAAACATGTTAGATACTTGGTCCAATCGTGACATCTATTGTATTGGTTTTTAAGCAGATACACATTTGGTTGAACAACTTGGATCAAAGAAAATATATGTAAAGAAACTTATATCATCCAATAGGTCATAATTTTCAATGATTACTAGTTTGTGAAAAGGACCAATCTTTATGAATACATCAACCTCAATTAACCTATGTTATGGTAATTTGCATAGTATTCACTATCTTTCTATGTAGAAAACCAAATCGCTCAATGCTATTCCTTATTATGTAATAAAATTATTATTCAATATTTGAAATGTTATTCAGAGAGAGAGGGGGGGAGAGAGACAATGAGAGAGCAAGCCAGGGATGGAGGGAGGGAGGGATCAAGAGTGGGAGACAGAGAGAGGTTGGGAGTGGGAGGAAGCTAGAGAGAGTGGGGGGAGAGGGCAGAGTCAGAGAGAGAGAGAGAGTGGGGGAGAGAGAGAGGG
>CBVK0103455578.1:0-18553 GCA_900067695.1 Picea abies | reverse complement strand
GACTGGATTAGAGCTCTAGACACATACTTTGACTATGAAGATGTCGAAAAGGACAAGAAGGTCAAGCATACTGTCACAAAATTGAAGGGACATGCAGCATTGTGGTGGGATGAAATACAAGCTGACATACGCTGCAAGGGCAAGCAAAAGATCAAGAGCTTGGATAAGATGATTGTGAAGATGAAGGCAAAATTCATCCCCAGAGATTATTAGATCACTTTGTTCAGGAGGATGCAGAACCTGAGACAGAAGCTGATGTTAGTGAAGGAGTACACTGAAGAATTTTACAAGATGAACATCAGGGAAGGTCATCGGTAGAGTGATTATGAGAAGGTTTCCAGATACATGAATGGCCTGAGATACGATATTCAGGATGAGATGAGCATGTTAGCCATCCGAACAATGGAAGATGCTTATCAATTGGCTTTGAAAGCTGAGCTGAAGCTGAGCCAGAAGCAAAGTCAAAGAGGTCGAGGCAGAAGTCAACCCAGAGGTAATTCAATTGCCCAGGATAAAAGTCAGAAGCCCGGGGAAGACTGGAAGAAACCTCAGACTCGAACTAAGAGAGGTGGAACCTCACAGCGAGGACAATATGCTGAGCAGAGAGGACAACATACTGAGCAGAGAGGAGATTATGTTGATAACAACACTTTTCCTCGTACTAGAGGTAGAGGAGGAGGAAGAGGTGGAGTGATAAAATGCTTAACATGTGGAAAGAATGGGCACAAGTCTTATGAGTGTCTAGATAAAAAGAGAGATGGAGGAGAAGCTCACATCACCAAGGCACAGAGGCGGGATGTTGAGGCAGAAGACGCTGAAGACGGAAGATCACTGATGATGCGAAAAGCTCTTTTGACATCAAAGAAGGAGGTGGAGAGTTCAGTTCAAAGGAACAGGTTATTCCGGACTGCTTGCAAGAACAAAGACATGGTATGCAAGATCATAGTAGATAGTGGAAGCACTGATAATCTCGTTTCAACCGAGATGGTAGAAAAGTTGGAGCTGGAGACGACTGATCATCCGAGCCCATACATAATTTCCTAGTTGCAGAAGGGACATCAGGTAACTATCACTAAACAATGTTTAGTTGAATTCAAGATAGGAGGATATAATGATAGAATCTTGTGTGATGTTATTCCTATGGATGTTTGTCATCTATTGCTAGGTAGACCATGGCAATATGACAGAAATGTGATTCATGACGGGAGAATGGACACATACACCCTAGAGAAGAATGGGAGAACTCACATGTTGCTTCCAATCAAGGATAAGGAAGTGAAGCCTGAAGTAAGCAACATTGTACTTCTCATGAGTGGGAAGGAACTTCTTACCGAGGTAAAGAAGAAAGAAGAACCGCAATTCATTGTGGTTAGGAAACCGAGGATAATTTTGACCAGCACGAGAGTTGATGATTTACCAAAAAAAGTTCGGGAACTGTTGGAAGAGTTCGCTGATATAGTAGTGGATGAATTACCTCGTTCGTTGCCACCTATCAGAAGTGTGAGTCATCATATTGATCTCATACCAGGAGCCAGTTTACCAAACAAAGCCGCATATAGATTGATGCTGCAAGAGAATAAAGAGGTCAGAAGACAAGTCCAAGATTTGTTGGACAAACGATTGGTCAGAGAAAGATTGAGTCCATGTGCTGTTCCAATAGTACTCAGTCTGAAGAAAGACGGAGGCTGGAGGATGTGTACTAACTCGAGGGCGATCAAAAAAATAACCATCAGGTACAGATTTCCATTGCCGAGGATATATGATCTCATGGATTGCTTGAGTGGAGCAAAGTACTTTTCAAAGATTGATTTTAAAAGCAGATATCATCAGATTCACATGAGAGAAGGTGATGAATGGAAGACAACCTTCAAAACCAACGAAGGGTTGTATGAATGGCTTGTTATGTCATTTGGCTTAACAAATGCACCGAGTACCTTCATGAGATTGATGAACAAAATCCTGAGGGAGTTCATCGAAAAATTTGTCATTGTGTATTTGGATGACATACTGATTTACAGTAAATCAGTGGCTGAACACTTGAAGCATTTGGCTACAGTGATGAAGAGGCTATAGTAGGAAAAGCTGTTGATAAACATGAAGAAATCTTCATTCATGCAGAAATAGCTCATTTATCTGGGATTTGTTATTTCTGCAGATAAGTTGAGGATGGATTCGGATAAGGTGGAAGTAATTAAGAATTGGCCATCAACGAAGAATATCTTTGAGGTGAGAAGTTTTCATGGTTTGGCTAGTTTCTACCGAAAGTTCATCAGGAATTTCAGTGAAATTAGTGCATCGATGATGGACACAGTAAAGAAAAGACATAAATCTTTTCACTAGACAGTAGAGGCTGAGAAGAGTTTCAATTTGTTGAAATGGAAGATCACGGAACAACCGGTTGTGGTGTTGTCGGATTTCCAAAAGACATTTCAGGTGAAATGTGATGCAAGCGGGTTTGAAATTGGAGTGGTCTTAAGTCAGGAAGACAGGCTGATTGCATACTTCTGTGAGAATCTGAATGAAGCGAAGGTGAAGTACTCCACATATGATAAAGAGTTTTATGCCATCATTCAAGCATTGAAGAAGTGGAGGCACTACTTGATCCAGAAGGAATTTGTTCTATACAGTGATAACCATGCATTACAGTTTGTGACTCAATAGGAGAAGTTGAATCAAAGACATGTAAAATGGGTAGAGTATATGCAGAATTTCACATTTGTGATCAAACATATTTCGGGTACTACTAACAAAGTTGTTGATGCTTTGAGCATGAAGTGTTTGTTGTTGCAGGAGTTCAAAGTCAAAACATTGGGTTTTGATGATCTCAGGAACATATACGCAGATGATCCAGATTTTAGGGAAGCATATGAAGCAACTGAGAATCCAGTTCTTAGAGATAGGAGCCAATGGACATAATACATGATCCAGGAAGGATTTATGTTTAAGGGAAATCGTCTTTATATTCCGAAATGCTCCATGAGACAGAATCTACTGAAGGAGAAACATAGTGGAGGATTGGCCAAACACTTCGGTCATGACAAGACATTTGCGAAGCTGAGCGAATCATACTTTTTGCCAAGGATGCGATCAGAGGTGAAGAAATTCGTGGACAGATGCAGGATTTGTCAGCATTCAAAGGGAAGAAGGTAGAATGCAGGTTTTTATCAACCGTTGCCCATACCTGAGAAGCCATGGGATGGAATCAACATGGATTTCATATTGGGATTGCCAAGGACACAAAGGGGATTTGACTCAATATTTGTGGTGGTGGATAGGTTTTCCAAGATGGCACACTTTATCCCATGTCAGAAAACCAGTGACGCAACACACATTGCGAACCTGTTTTTCAAAGAAGTCATTCGACTTCAAGGCTTACCCTGAAGCATAGTTTCGGACAAAGATACGAAGTTCGTAGAGCACTTTTGGAGGACGTTATGGAAGAAGCTAGGAACTAACTTGGCATTTAGTTATGCTTATCATCCCCAGATGGATGGACAAACTGAAGTGGTGAACAGAAGTCTGGGAGACTTGCTAAGAAGCTTGCTGACAGAGCACCACAACCAGTGGGAAAATATACTACCACATGCAGAGTTTGCGTATAATGACTCAGTGAACAAGAGTATAGGCCAGAGTCCATTTCAGATTGTATATGGCATGCAGCTGAGAGGAGTTTCTGAACTGAGGGATTCAGAACAGACTGTGACTAGGAGCACTAATGCAGAAGATTTCACAGAGGCAATGAATGAACTTCACAGTAAGGTGAAGGACCGATTGCAGAATTCAAGTCAGGAGTATAAACGTAGAGCAGATCAGCACAGAAGACAACTTCCATTTGAGGTTGGTGACTTGATTTTGGCACACTTGAGAAAGGAAAGGTTCCCAAGAGGAACATATAATAAGCTGAAGATGAAGAAAATCGGACCATGCAAGGTCTTGAGAAAATTCGGGGCAAATGCTTATGAGATTGAATTACCTGATGGGGTCGAAATTTCTCCGATATTCAATGTCTTAGATTTGTACCCATATAAACCTGAGGAAGCAGGGACAGAAAGTGAGTAGCCATAGGTGCAGTGGCGAAAGCAGATGCCAGTTGCAGAGAAGCCGCAGATGCAGCGCATACTAGAAAAAAGAGTGAGTAAAAAGACCAGAAGGAAAGAATACCTCGAGTATTTGGTCAAGTGGAAAGGCCATCCAATTGAAAATGCCATCTAGGAAAATGAAGCAGAGATACAGAGGCATGGACAGACCGTGCACGAGCTCATGAAAAAGAGCCCATGAAATTTTTTCAAGCAAGGGAGTATGATGCAGGAGCATTGCCAACATCAAGCGAGCCAATGTGGAGATACCAGACAGCTGGACAAGCCAACGCAAAATTTTTGAATTTCCCTTGAAGTTGATGCTCCAAAACTTAAATATAGCCATTTATTGAAGGCGCACTTGTAAATGTAATGGACCTTGAGTGATTCTCTCTCGTCCTTCAGTAGATGAAGGCATTTAAAATAGTTAATGGAAGTAGATAGAAATTAAATGTGTAGATTAGATAGATTGAGAAAGAAAGAGGGAAACGAGATATAGACACCCTCACTTGTATCATTGTAACATTAGCCAAAGAAGAGCATAGAGCTTACAGAGAGAGCTGTGTAAGAACACCCATGTACAAATATTTGAATTAATAGAAGGAAATTGATTCAAATTCATGGCGTTGTGTTATTCTCTGTGTATGTATGTTTATTGATATGCTCATAGATGTTTACTTCTTGTTATGCATTTTCTTTATATGTTGTGTATATGATTTCATGTTTGAATTTGATGTCTGAGGGGAAGTAGAATGAGTTTCAATTGTTTTTCTGTCTGAGAGAGAGATTTCCTGCAAGGAGTGGAGTTGAAGTTGTCCACAAGGAGTGCATTGACAGAGGCTCAAACAGTTGAACTTTTGCCCTCATTCACCCATAAGTGTATTTAGGGCACAGGAGCCGTGCAAGGAGTGCACAGGCCAGGGAAAGGTCTCAGGGTTGCGAACCTGAGTAAACCATTGAAAGACTACTGCTGCAGGTGTGTGTAGAGTTGACGGACTTCAACGCTTGGAAGTGGTTGAAGGGTTGTCACAAGGAGTGAGAGCATGAGTTTTCTGAAAGACATAGAGTTGAAGGAAATTCAAACACTTGAAAGTGTTTGAAGGCTGCCTCAAGAAATGCGTGCCAAAGTTTTCCTTTTCAGAGGACTTGAGAGTCATGGAAAATCTTAGGAAGGATAAGGTCTTCAAAGTTGTTGAAAAACAGAGCAGAGAAGTTGCGACTAGAAGTATTCAGGAGGCGTCGTAAGATTGCATGCAGGAGAACAAGTTCATGGAGGAGCACTTAGTCTATTTGCATAAAATCGTCAAGGAGGAATGGACGGTCGAAATTCTTCGAGGAGGATTCATGAATTCTCGCGAGCCGTCAGATCTAGTAGAAAAGCAGGGGAGATACGCCAAGTATTCCCAAGGGGTTCGAAGTTCAGCAGTGGTAGGACCGTAGATCCAAGTCACAAGGACCGTCGGATTTACACGTGGGAGTCCATATTAGAGTTTCGTAGGTTGAAGTCCCGTGAAAATAGAAACAAGGATCGCGAAATCGAGAAACGAGATATCGCGACGGCTAAAGAAATAGTGTGAGGCCACAGGAGTCATCGTGCGGACAGGTGGCATGCCATTTCGAAGTTTTGTAGGGTGAAGTTTCGAACTCACCGCGTCAAGAATCACGATATTGCGAAGTCCAAAATGTCGATGGAGTGAATATGTTGAAAAATCAACTGAAGTCTATGTCAGAGTTTCAATGTATCGGGATTCGGGAGTCGGCAAAACAAGTTGTTCGACATAGTGAGTGACAAAATCGTGATAAGAGAAGTTCTGATAAGGTGAGAAAAGTCAGCATTGACTGCTATCTGGTCTCGGTGATTCGAGAGTCCAATGCTTGACCACTGACATCATGAAACCGTGAAGTTCGATCCCTTGAGTGTGAAGGAGGGATCCCGTGAGAGTTGTTGTGGGTGCATATTTTCTGAAAGGGAAGTAGAAGAACTCCACAAGAGTTCTTCGGGTCGAGAAGAGGAAAGATCCTGTTCTGACGCATCCTTCAGATCCATGGGTTGTGAAGGGTGCGAGAGTCGACATCACTATACCAAACTCTGGATGCTTGCTTCAATCCATATAAATCCTTCCTTAACTTTTAAACTTTATCTCTATGATTATCAATCTCATAACACAGAGGTTGTCTAACATAAACCTCTTCTTCCAAATATACATTCAAGAATGTAGACTTAACGTCCATCTGATGCATGATCCATCTATTCTGAGTTGAAATAGCTAAGACCATTCTCACAGTGTGAATTATTTCTACAAGAGCACATGTTTCATTGTAATCAATCCCCGGTTGCTGACTAAACCCCTGAGCTGCAGGTCTTTCTTTGTACTTTTCAACTTCACAATCTGCATTCAGCTTAGTATTGTAAACCCACTTAACATCAATAATATTCTTACATTCAGGTAAATATACAAGATCCCAAGTGTTATTTCTTTCAATGGAATCAATCTCCTCATCCATTTCTTTTATCCAGACATCCTCTTTAGCAGCTTCATCAAAACTTACAGGATCACATGCTATTAATGAAAAATTTGAAATTTGATCTACTTCTTCATTATGATCATACAATTCTCTTAACATCTAGTCTTATGTCCTTTAAGTCTATTTCTTAATGAAGCTAAACTGGGATTTGATTTAGTACTTACCTGTGAATTTGATTGATGTCCACAATGTCCAAATGGCTCACCATGCTCATGAGTTGTGGTCGTTCTAAATTGATATGGGATGAAATCTGGTGCTTTCCTTATTGGACTTCTTGCTGCAGGTGTACCTACATGTGGAACTATCTGTCCATCTCCTTTATCTTGCTCTGCTCCATCATCATCTTCACGGGGTAACACAACTCCCTCTGAAATTGATTTGTCAATACTTCCATCCCAGGCTTCATATTCTTTAAATTGAACATCTCTGTTGATTACATATTTCTGGGTGATGGGATTGTAGAGTTTATATGCTCTAGACTCTTCAGTTTATCCACCAAAGATACATCTCTCGCTTATGTCATCCAACTTGCTCCTCATTTCTTCAGGTACATGCGCAAATGCAACACATCCAAAAAATCTAAAATGAGAAACATTGCAAGGCTTACCATCCCAGGCTTCTTGAGGTACACAATCCCTCACAGTCTTGGTCAGACTTCTATTAAAGATAAAAACAGAGCAAAGAACCACATCTCCCCAATATTCATTTGAAATATGCTTCTCTTTCAACATGCTTCGAGCCATATCCATGATGGTCCAATTCTTCGCTTCAGCCACTCCATTCTGTTGTAGAGTATATCGAGCAGTAAATTGCCTTTTAATTCCATGAAGATCACAAAATTCAATGAATTCATTAAGTTAATATTCACCTCCTTTGTCGGACCTTAAGATTTTAATGGTTTGACCACTCTCATTCTCAACCATAGACTTAAACTTCTTGAAACATCAAAGGCTTCAGATTTCTATTTCAACAAATACAACCAAGTCTTCCTACTTAAATCATCAATGAAAGTCATAAAATAAACACGACCAGTTAAAGAAGGTGTTTGTCTTGGTCCACATAAATCTGCGAGACAATTTCCAATGGAGCTTTTGCTCTATAGGAAACACCTGAAACAAATTTCTCTCTGTGATTTTTTCCAAGTATACATCTCTCACAAGAGCTTGCAGGTTTCTAAATGCAAGGTAACCCCTTTACCATTTGTTTCTTCTGTAACAGATCTAAGCCACCAAAATGTAAATAATCATATATCAAATGCGATAACCAAGATTCATCTAAACTTCCAGCTTTATAAGCATTCAAAGAACCACTCAAA
Source organism: Picea abies (assembly GCA_900067695.1). Lineage (NCBI taxonomy): Eukaryota > Viridiplantae > Streptophyta > Pinopsida > Pinales > Pinaceae > Picea > Picea abies. The sequence goes on along the minus strand of CBVK0103455578.1, from coordinate 10,636 downwards.
TCATTTCTCATAACAATTGGAAACATTCTATTCTTGGTCATTTGTACTCTTGCAATCAACTATTTGCTAGGTAATTTATCATAGATTGTACATACCGGGTGAAATCATGAAGATGGGTTACACTTTTGCTTGTTTTATGAGAAAAAAAACTGTATTTTCACAAGTTATTCAACTTCCGACATAGTTATTCAACTTCCGACATACAAAAGTATTTTTTTTATTTAGAATTTCACTTTACAGTAAAAACAAAACTTGTGAAGAATTGTGTTAGCCTTCGAATGACTATTTTTCAATTTTTTTTTATCAAGGTTTGATATGTCAATTTGACAATTGTTTAACAGTATGTTCCTTAAACATAAAATGAATGATAATGAGTTACTTATTTCTACAAAAATGTAACTATTATTAAACTTATGTTTTTAAGAAACAAAATATACTACAACAATCTACATAGACACTATTTTATTATGACTATTATTTTTAATTTAACGGATGAATATTATAATTTCTAGAATTTTTTGAAGTTGACTAAGCTGAAAACATTGTAGATTTTAAACAAATATTTTTCTACACATTGTATCTATCTTAATTTTTACTTAAAACTAAAATATAAATATACCCTTTTGAAAAGAACAGTTTAAGGATTATGAATATTATTTTTTCTAAATTTTTCAATGTATATTTTTAGAGATACCGATATTTCATTTCATCGAATCATAATGTCTGTTGTAAATATTATGCAGTGACTTTTTTTTTAAATTAAATAAAATTAGATAAAAATAAAGAAAATGAAAACAAATTATAAGAATTGAAATGAGATTCAATTTTGGAAATGTTGGTGTCATTTTTCAAACCAAATTCTCAATGTTTGCAGGAGTCCGCAACCTTTGAAGTTTAGTTATGCTTGGGGAAATTCTCTGGTTTTAGTTTTCAATTCCAATTTCCTTTTTTTGGCCGAAATAATATTTCGGCTGAAAGACTAAAATCTAACGGAAACAATCAAAACTGAATGGTTTCCAAGTCTTTCAGCCGAAAAAGACACGTCGTATGGTTTTCTTTCGCACCAAATTGTATAAATAGAATTTCAGCCGAACACATTTAACACAATCCATCAAATGAACAAAGAGATATAAGCTCGAGAATAGGAATTTCAAAGCATTTTTATTATTGATTGCAACTGTATTCTTTTCTTTCTTTATTTCTTCCCTCTGTTCCATGGGCTTAATTGGAGGATCGATATTGATACATGGTGGTTTTTTAGAACACTTTAAAAAAGTTTCGAATCATTTTTTTGGTTTTTGTTGAATAAGGTAAATGATGTTTGTTCAAGTTTTTATTGGAATAACAATTTATATGTTGAAATATAAATGTTGAGCATTTTTTCAAGGTGAAGTCTTTGTTGAACATATCTTTTACAGATAACTATAAAATTCATGGGAAACAAAAGTTTGTGCAAGAGAAAATATGATCACACTCGAGATGATACTCGCCAAATCGAACAAAGGAAAGAGCTTTATCGGAGAAGGAAACAAGAACGTGGAAATATTGAAGAAATAAACGATGATAATGTCAATAGAGATTTTCAACAAGAAGAAGTTCAACCAGGTATGCATGCACATATGATGATTGAGCACACGACACACATTAGGACTGTATTCAGAAAGTACAAAATTCAAAGTATAGAATTCAAATTAAAAATATTGTAAATAATATAATTGATTGTAATTACAATTTGATGTTTTTCAAAAAAACATAAATAGATTTGTCTCATAATGTCAAAGAAGACGTTGAAAACAAAATTGAATCAGAATATGAATCACCTATAGGTATGTGTACATAAATTTAGATTAATACCAAATGAACACTCAAGTATATATAACTTAGTGAATTTGTGTTCAGGTTATGTTTTTTAATGTAAACTTTAAATTGAAATATGTAGGAGAATCGATCAACATTGATGATGAAATATTAGAAAATGTTGATACTGAAAAATTTGGAAAGAAAAAATCTAAGCATTATATAAGATATCGAACTAAGAATATGTATAATACCTCCCGTTCGTCACGAACAACTCTAATAACAGGTGCAAGGAAGTTTTTTTTTTTTGTGTGTGTGTGTTAATAGTGTGCGCGCAAGAACAAGGGAAACAACAAATTCGACTCTACTTTGCCACCCGACGACTAACAAGACGCAACCACGATGATCACAACAAGAAGACATAAGGCACACAACAAGTAACTGTAAGAATTAAATAACATACTGAGTTATGTACAGTACAAACACAGATGGAAGAATCCATAGTAGTAGATTTTACTATTTCTGCATAGGAAAGTAGGGCATTTAATCTTAGTTCTCTGCTCCGAAGAGAGAGAATGTCAGATAAGCTCCTGGCCGACTACTCAGGCAGAAAATATTAATCTCTGTCAGGAGGTCACAGTGGTGGGAACTCTTCCTTTAAAGAGCCTGCGACTACTGATCCGACCTTAGAGGTGTGTCGCAAGAGTGGAAACCTTGCCTTTAAAGGGCCCGAGACTCTTGATACAACACTGGATTCTTTTCACAGAAAATAATCACACACACTGACTTATATATAGAGCGACTAGCTTTATTAGATCGAAGAGTCTGATATCATACAACTATGAGTTTGGACAATTCCAATTATAGTGCTAACCCTGAAATTAACTCGAAACAATATCTGCAATACATTTTCATTACCGTATTCTGCAAATAATTAATAATCCCCTTTCATCTTGTACGCTATCAAACCCTAAAATTTCAATGACATTACCACCCAACCTCACATTTATACCATCCTAACCTTGTAATACAACATCTATCACCTCACTACCGATATGTTATCCATACAAAATATACGACAACTTACCATAAAACAATATTATTATTGCCTTTTATAATTGCCATAACTCTTGCCATTTAAGATAACAACAAAGTCACATTCCGCAGAACTTTCCCTAAACAATATTAATACTGCATTTTATATTGCACTTTATATTTGCATTTTATATTTTCCATTTAAAATAACAACAAGGTCGCATTACAACAAAACTCTCCATAAAACAATATTAATACTGCATTTTAATATGGCATTTTATATTGCAGTTTATATTTGCCATTTAAAATTACAAGAAGTCACAATTTTAGGTCTGGCCATTATTAAGACAATATCCACATTATAATTAAACCGTATCTGAATGTAATAGAAAGATATTTAATTAGTAATGAGACAATACTCAATGATATTAAAACCATGCTCAAATTTATAATAGAACCATAGCTACTACGCCAATACCCTTCAACATTGATAAAAACAACACAATTAGATTACAATCATACACGGTCTGAGTAAAACGCAATTAGTTAACTGAATAAAAACAGATTTGCAAAACCTTCAAGCATAACGCACAGGTAACGGTTTTAATGGTTAAGATGCAGGAATGTCCTCCGTGGAACGTGCATAGTCAGAGCACGAAGATGTAGGGATAAAAAAAAAAAATGTAAAACGCTAATAGTGTGAGATTAAGAGATTAAGGAATAAATAATTGTGCGGCATAAACAATTGATGAATAATGAACAGTGCAGCATTAAAAGGGATTTAATTAATTACTAAAACAACTAAATCGCTGCAGAAATTCTAGGAGGGGTTACCAGGCTGTTAGTGAAGGTCCAGAGAGATAGCTCACAGCTGTCAGAGGAGAAATCAAAACCACGCCTCTCATTTCAGTCGCTGGACATGAATCTGGCAACGCTATACACACACAGTCTGGGGCAAGTCGCCCAATCCAACACGACGGGTGGTTTGAGAGGGAAATCACCAGTGTAATCCATCGTAGAGATAGAAATCGATACGCAAGGTTAGGCATTCCGAGTTAAGGTAAAAAGAATGAAACATAAGGGAAGATGAAAAGATAGGAATACGCCTATCATCAGACGTGGCAAGAATTCATTCTTCACCTCGATGGGAAGACGCGTTAGGGAATGGCTACGCAACCTGAAATGAAGAGAAGGAATTCTAAACTAAACCAGGTTTAACATTCGACCTCTGCTCTTGGGTCGCTACCTCAGGAATTTCTGAAGTTCATACAAGAAGCAAGGTTAAAAAAAAGAGTGCATTCGGTTATGGGTTTAAGAAATGCATAATAATGTGTGAGAGAGTAAATAGTAATGAAATTTGGCAAGGTTGTTCCATCCATTCCAGGCGACCAGAGTTTAATGACTGTCCTAAGGTTAGGCAAGGAACCTTTAGTCCCAGAATGCGAGGAAGAGATACATCACAAGAATTACATTGCAAAAATGAATGGCTTAATTTCTAACCCTAAAAAGCATAGTAACAAGGAATTACAACCCAAACCGACGATTAGTAACTAAGATTTCTTCAGAATTTACCCACTCCATTTTTATAAAAAGCCTCCAAATTTACACTGGTTTTCCCTTTTTCAAAACAACCTTTGAACTTTGGTTAAAGGTTAAGTAATATAGGGCAAAGCCAATGGTTTACCTTGTTTTGTTTACTTAAATTCTTGTTTCTGGGATGTCCCTAACTGACAGATGAATCCAAGTTTGCGCCTGTTTTTTTTTTATCGGTACGTCCAGGTTTATACTTTTTTTTTTTTTTAATCTGTTTAGGTAGTTGACAAGTTCAGTGCTGTGTAGTAGATTTTGACTGCAAAGGATATTGCTTGAGGTGTTGAGCTATCTATAAGAATATAATAGATATCTATAAGCGTTCAAGCAATAAGATAATAGCAATACTCACTTACTATTGGAGGTATTTCATCCGACCGAAAACTATAAAGAAATATGGTTATTACCAACATTTACCGGGACGTTCTTCAATAGCTTAATAATCATTTCATACACAAGAAACATGTAGAAAATAAATTGTACAAGATCTGCCACACTAATACTTGTCACCTGAGAATTTAAATAAAAATGACAGTTACAACAGTTACAATTTTAAACACAGAGTAAATAAATAAAATGTCCATTAAATCTGTTTACAACCAATATTCTGATACCAACATAATTCATAATGCATCCTATTCTATCAAGTTAAAAAAAAACCATATCGTTGCCTTATCATCCACGTCGATTGATGTACCGTGTGCTCCGTGTCGCACCCTCTCGCCGACCGTCGAGACTACACCGGTACCTCCCAGCCAATTGCTAGGGGTACTCTACTTCCCCCTTAGCACCCCAAGCCACAAAGGGGCCACACACTATCCAGATGGTACGTATAGCTTCCCATCTCGCCTTGCAAGGCCGAGCTACCAATCCTATCCAAGCTGGAAAATCCCAACTCCTCACAAGCAATCAGTCAAGTCCCAAATCCGACAGCGTAACGTTACGCTATCAGCCGATCCCCCTCTTCCTCATCTTCCCTTTCTTTTATATAGTTTTTCCAACCTCCAACTTTCCCTAAATCACATTTTAATTAAGTTTTAATAAAAAAATTCTAAATATTCTCCTTTGCACAAGTGTCATCCATCCCCCTCTTTCCTCAAATAATTATTTTCTTTAAATTATTAAATTACTCATTTCCCTCACCCACTTAGAGTTGCTCCTGAATTTCCTCCTAGGTGTTCCTAGATCCTCTTACATGTTTTAAATAAATTCCCTAAAAATGAAGTTGCTAAATTAACTCAATTTAGAAAGTTCTTAATTGCAGATTCCTTACTATGTTGACCTTGCTTTTTACCATAAGTTCCCAAATTTCCTTAATTATGTTTCCTCCATTACTTAGTTTCCTAATTCTTATTATTCCTTTCTTTCCCCTTTTTATTAGAGCCAAAATGGTAGTTGTGCTATTTACTCTTTTCCCTTTATTATTAATTTAAAATCTTTTTATACCTCACAAGTTAAATAATTTATTTGTTCTTTACAACTTAAAACCATGAATTTTAATTAAATTATTACTCTCTTCATTTTACCCCAAAAATTATGAAGACTAGAACTATCAGTTAAGTTGTTTTTAGTTTAAATTTTTACTTTTATTTTATAAGGTCTTTTTTTTTTCTTAAGGTTAAACAAAATTTACCCTAGAGAAGTTTTAGACTTAGGACTTAGAGTCTGAATTGGGCGACATTTAATTAGGGAAGTTGGTGAAGAATTTCTTAATGTGTTAAATGTCTTAAGGCCATCTAGGTTTGTTCCTTCATCAACATCAATGAGACGTGCCCTTCAGGATGCACCACGTGCTCCAAGGGTGCCACTCGCCTCATTCATTTGTTTTGCACGACGTGCCCTTCAGGATGCACCACATGCTCCAAGGGTGCCACTTGCCAACTTGTGTTTCTCTTGCGCGATGTGCCCTTCAGGATGCATCACGTGCTCCAAGGGTGCCACTCGCCAACTTGATTGACTGGTAGAAATCTATAAACCCTCGAGTCAACACTCCGCTAGGTGAACTTGTGGGAGACTAAGGGCTCTAAGGAATAAGACCCCCGCCTTATTGTGCACCCCTTAGACTCATCGTGAGTGACTGTCGTAGTCTACCCTCATGGCATCATGGATCCTCTCAAACAAGTTAATCGTTAATCTACAGTTTGATCCACAACGAGAGTGCTAGTAGGTTGTGGCAAGGCTGCTGTCCACCCCTCTCCCACAACCTCTCTGGAACTCATGTGTGGCCCCCTTACTCCATATGTGAGTCTGGTTGGCAAGCTATCATCAACTTGCATCATCAACAATCATGTTAGAACATGTCAACATCATGTCATCAAATCAATGAAACATCACAGTAAATAAATCAACCCAAATAGCACACTCCCTGACTCAGTCTGGAGTCCAAGGGGTTCCACCGATGCCTCTACATCCTCAAGGTCCAAAACCCTACACACTTAATAAAATTGAGTCAATAGCACCTGTCTACGTCAATGCAGTAAAACATCATGTCATCTATCATAACGCATCATAATCAAGGATAAATGTTTTAACATCTTAAAAGTCCAGATCACGTGCGAGCAAGTGTCCTCAAAGAATAAGTTTTCTCAGTGCACCAGAGCAGGCTATTACATACAACCCCTCTTGGTCTAAACTTTGTCCGGAAGTTTCTCAGTATAAATTCCAAAATAAAAGTACCACAGTATCATAAGTCTATCTATCAAACGAAAATGGGAACTGCTGGCATATATCATATGCATCCTCCCAGGTCGCCGAGTGTGGACTATAACTGTCCCACTGGACCTTGACTTGATCTACCGTTCGACGTCGTAGCTGTCGAATGCGATGATCCAACATGCGGACCAACTCAACCATGAGTGCTCCCTCATATGATACCTGCAAGGAACTCATGTCAATCACATGCGTAGAATCACTAATATAATGTCTCAAAACAGATACATGAAAAACATCGTGCATACGCCTCAAAGAATCAGGCAAGGCTAGTCGATAGGTCACCGACCCCTTTCTCTCCATAATCTCGAAAGGTCCCATGAACCTAAGAGAGAGTTTATCTCCCTTTCCAAACTTGATCGAACTCTTATGTGGTTTAACCCGCAAGAAGACTCGATCGCCGACCTCATAACTACGGTCGACTCGGTGTGCATCGGCATAACTCTTCTGTCGATCCTGCACTTCTTTAATCCTTTGTCTTATGGTTTGCATTTTCTCTTCCATTTCTTAGATCGCTTCTAGTCCCACCAGGACCCTATCCTTAAGCCGATCCCAACTCAAGGGCATCCGACATAGTCGCCCATAAAGAAACTCAAAAGGAACCATCTTAATGGTGCTCTGGTAATTGTTGCTGTAAGCGAACTCTACTAGAGGCAAGAATTCCTCCCAACGTTTTTGTTGGTCCATCACGTACATGTGCAACATATCTTCCAAGTTTTGGTTCATTCGTTCTGTTTGTCCATCTGTCTCTGGGTGATACGCAGTACTAAAGTTAAGTTGGGTCCCCAAGGCCTCTTGGAAACTCGTCCAAAATCGTCCAGTAAACACTGATCCTCGATCAGATATAATCTTCTTAGGAACGCCATGCAGCCTAACAATCTCACTAATGAAAACTCTCGCTATGTCAGGTGCCTGATTCATCATACGCACAGGAATAAAGTGAGCACTCTTTGTCAGAGTGTCTACTACTACAAAAATCGAGTCGTGTCTCCTTGCCTTCAATGGCAATCCAACAGTAAAATCCATCGAAATAACTTCCCATTTCGATTCCTAAATGGCATGTGGTTGAAGTAATCCTGCCGGGTGTCTATGTTTATCTTTTACCTGCTGACACTCTAGACATTTGGCCACATAGTTGACTATGTCGGCCTTCATTCCCTTCCAGAAGAATAAGGGTTTAAGGTTTGCCCTCATCTTTGTGACTCCCGGGTGAGCCATGTAAACTTCTCTATGAGCCTCGCTCAGGATCAACATCCTTCGCTCAGGATCAACATCCTCAACTCGTCGTTTGGTGGTACATAAATCTGACCTCTAAACCTCAATAAACCATCGCTATCAAATGAATATCCCTCATATCGTGGTACCATCATGGTGTTTTGTCCGATAAAAACCTCGACCTCTTTGTACCAGTCATCCTCACGCTGTAAAGTGAGAATCTTCTCACATAGATTCGTCTGAAGAGGCAAAACCGAAAATATGCATGGCCTCTGACTCAAAGTATCTGCCACTTGGTTCATTGTTCCCTTTATGTAAGTAATCTCGAAGTCGTACTCACTAAGCAATTCTGACCAACGCCGTTGTCGTGCGTTCAGGTCGCTTTGCGTAAAAATGTGTTGTAGTCCACAATGATCAATCTTTAGTTCAAATTTTTATCCAACAAGGTATTGTCTCCAAACCTTCAAGGCGTATATGATGGCTAATAATTCCAAATCCTGCGTCACGTAGTTCTCTTCATGCCTTCTCAGTTTCCTCAAAATGTAAGCAATCACTCGTCCATATTGCATCAAAAATCCACCTAAACCTTCCTTGGATGTGTTAGTGCATACCAAGAAGTCTGCATCCATGTTAGGGACTTTTAGTATCGACGTTGTTGTCAACAACTCCTTAAGTCTCCAAAATGCTTCTGCGCATTTCTCGGTCCAAACAAACATCTTGTTTTTCTTCTGCGATTCCGTGATCGTATTTGCTATCTTTGAAAATCCGTGGACAAACCGTTGATAGTATCCTGCTAATCCCATAAAGCTACGCACTTCTGTGACATTCGTCAGTGTAGGCCATTCCATAATAGCCTCAACCTTGGCTGGATCCACGGTGATACCTTCACCGGAGATGACATGCCCTAAGTAGTGAATCCTCGATTGATAAAAAGAGCATGATAAAAAGAGCATTTGGAAAACTTCCCATACAATTTTTTCTCTCGCAAACACTATAGTACCAAGTGCAAGTGCTCGTCATGCTCCTCCATCGTCCGAGAGTAGATCAAAATATTGTCAATGAATACTTGGACGAACTTGTCCAAGTAATCACAGAACAACTCGTTCATCAAACTCATAAACACTCCTGGGGCATTTGTCAGTCCAAACGACAAAACTGTAAACTCGTAATGTCCAAATCTCGTTTTAAAGGCGGTCTTAGGGACATCATCCTCCTTGATCTATAACTAGTGATACCCTGATCACAAATCGATCTTAGAGAACACCGTCGCACCCTTCATTTGATCGAACAGATCATCAATTCTCGGCAAGGGATACTGATTCTTGATCGTAGCCTTGTTCAGTTGATGGTAGTCAATGCAAAGCCTCCACGATCTGTCCTTCTTTCGAATGAAGATAACTGGTGCAGCCCACGGTGACACACTAGGGCGTATCAGTCCCAGGTCTAGCAACTCCTTCAGTTGCATTTTCAACTGTTGCAACTCCGGGGTCGACATCCAATAAGGTGTTCTTGCTATCGGTTCGGTCCCCAGTTTCAGGTCTATGGTAAACTCCAATTTCCTTTCCAGTGGCATCCCTGGTAACTCCTATGGAAATACGTCTGCAAACTCCTTCACCACTGGAAGGTGTTCAAGACCTTCTGCCACTCCCTTTTCGTTTAGCACAAGGATCACATAAAGCTTGCACCCCTTGCACATACTCTTCTGTAATTGTAAGGAAGAGACAAACCTCAGGGAAACTCCCTAGTTCTGCCCTACAATCACACGTCTCTATCCTTCATCATCAACCAAGCTCAACTGTTTCATCTTACAGTTGAGTATCGCCTCATGCAATTCCAACCAATCCATACCGATCATGATGTCATAAGATCCTAATATTGTGACGTACAAGTTGACCCTCGTGACAAACTCTCCCAGGTTAAGGGCACATCCCGTAACCTTTCCTCCAACATTCTATTTGGCTTCCAAAGCCATCTCTATGAAGATAAACTCATCATGTTCGACTTCCTTTACCTTAATCCTTTTTAGTTTTGCACTAGAAATGAAACTCTCAGTAGCGCCTAGGTCTATCAAAATACTAATGGTTTGGTCAGTGACAGTACCTGTCGTCTCGAGCACAGTCGACTGATGCTCTGTCTGGCGGTTATTCACTGTTGCATGTATCCGATGGACCTTGCCCATATCTCCCACAGTAGTGGGTCCAGCTGATCCAAATGCTCTGGTCCTCTCCACAGGACAATCACGCTGGTAGTGTGGCTCCCCACACGTCCAACACCCCTTCTTTGGCCCAGT
>CBVK0103455557.1:0-10573 GCA_900067695.1 Picea abies | reverse complement strand
CTAGCCTGTATCACTAAAGAAAGTTTTGAAATAATTGATTGCTTCTTCCTCAATGGCTTTCTGTCCCGTATGTATGCCCCCTGTGTCATCCTTTATCTCGCAGATGTATTTTTTCTTCCACCTATAGCTAGAGAAACAATGAAAAAAATTGGTGTTCTTATCACCACTTTTAATCCATATTTCCCTACTCTTCTGTCGCCACCTTTCTTCCTCTGCCAACAATAATCATTCCTCTCCGCCTCAATATTGTACAAGGTGTGAGCATGGTTATCAGAACTAATTCCTTGTATCATTTGATCATAACTTATTGAAAGTGCCTCTTCAATCTTATCCAAGTCTAACATATCCTGAAGACGCTTCTCCTTAGCCCATAGTTTAACATGAGCTTTTAAAGAAGAGAGTTTCCCAACCAGTCTCCATTGAGCTCCTATAATATTAAGAAGACACAGATCATTCCAAACATCCCTAGCCAACACAACAAAGGAATCTTCACCAATCCATACAGGGTTTAATTTGAAGGGACAAGCAACCACCGAAATCCCAACACCAAACTCAAGGAAAATTGGAGCATGATCAGACATGAATGGAAATTCTACCCAAGTCCTATACCTCAGGGTAGAGGTGATGAGATCCTCCACTACATAGATCCAGTGAAAACATTTTTCTATACGGTCAGCCCTAGACATGCCATTCCTCCATGTAGGAACAATATCTACAGGGGAAACATCCACGAGACTGTTTTTTATAAAGAGTGATTTAGAAAAACCCGACAATGAGTCTTGCAGCGCTGATTTCCCCCAAAGCTACTCATAAGAAGTAGTGAAATTCATATCTCCAACAATAATTAAATCCCTAAGAGCTAAAATATTTGTAGCATCCATAGAATCCCAAAAATCTTTTTGGTCCTGACAGGGTCCGTAAACATTCAGAAGTGATATCTTTATGTTGTCCATTAGGGAGTATCCTGACAAAAAAATACCACCACTGCTTAGATATGGGTCTAGAACAAACAAATTTGGATCCCAAGAATCTAGTAGTCCACCAGATGTTCCCATAGCATTAACATCACATATCATCTAGTAAGGCCTGGGCTTACTCATAAAAAACCTTGCCTTATCCGCAACCACCATAGTTTCTTGCAAGAAGAAAATATTAGGAAAAGTTTTAGACAAGAGTCTATGAAGGGAGGCTTGTTTCAGGGGTCCTCCTACCCCTCTGATGTTAAGGGAGAGGAGGATCATAATTTATCCCTTTCTAGGGATTTCATTCCTCTAAGCGCCCCAAGTTCAATGGAAGTATTAGGTACTGAATCCAAAGTGGTATTGGTATACCCCGCCTTCCTACGGGAACTTCCTTTTTTAATTGACAAAAATTTGAACCCCAAACCCCTTGACCACACAGGATAAGAAACAATATGGGGCCCCTTCCCTTGATATCCTTAGAATCCCCTAACGCTGACGATGTATCCACATGAAGAGAGCCCAAAAAGGTTGGTAACGGTAAAGGGTTAGAATCCCTGTTAATTGAAGGAATTAAATATGTAATCATTCTATCCAAAGCAGAGTCATTGAGTGATGATTCACTAAAACTGGGAGTAATAAAATAATCATCCTCAATCCAGTTACGACTAATAGAATTGGGAGTTACCCCACCGGTAGGTGATACCTCAAAAGGACTCAGGGTTCTGTCCCCACCCAAAGTAGTTTTCTCAAGATTAGTGAAAATTGTCTTATCGGATTCTATAGCCGCCCTTTGAGACTGGTCGAGAAAGATAATAGAATTTAAGTGGTCGTGCTCCCAAGCAGATAAAGAAAAGTAAAGTTTAGGGAAAACTTGTTTCAACTTACCAACAAAAGTAGTGTCCAACGCTACAGGACTTTCCTCAGAGCATAGTCCTAGATAATCTAGTGGATCTTGATCATCTTCCAGACGAGTGACACTATCACCATGAAAGTCATCCATTGTGTCATCATCAGGTAGAGAACCATAGGTGTTTTGGCACTCCTTTCTCAAATGATCAGTCTTTTTGCAGAGAGTACAACAAAATGGTAGACCCAAATAGTCCAATCGTTGTACAAACAAGAGACCCCACCATTCAATCTCTAAAACTTCCAGAAGTCCCTCATGGATGTCAACCTGAACGAGCACTTTAGCCATTCTTTTATCCAAGGAATGCATGTCTGCCTCGTCTATTTTAAAAAACAACCAATGGCATTCCCAACCGCCTCTAAAGCTTTAAAGTTCCACATCTGTAAAGGGAGACTCAGGAGGAGAACCCAAATATGGCAGAAGCTAAAATATTCACTCATTGGATTAAAGTTTAGACGACACCTTTTCAATATTAATCTCCCATCGTCGAAACTCCAAAAATTATTTAGAACCAATTCTGAATCCTCCGGACACTTGAACACAAAACCCATCCAACCTCTCGGCAACAAGAGCACCTCTGGGGAGTATCCTAGCAAGGGAAACCATCTCTTAAGTACCCATTCGTCAAGAGAAGTGACACAACGCGAACGATAATCCATTCTCCCAACTAATGTGCAAAGTGCTAGGTTGCAATATTCTTCAAGGCCTATGTCCCTACCCATAACCAACTTCCGTTTCGTTTGCTTTGGTTTCCACACCTTTACTGTGCGCTTAGCATGACTCCTGTGCTATATCCAACCACCTCTTACATCCTCGAATCCTTTAACAGACTTTGCTACCTCCGAAGTACCCTTCAAAAACCCTCCTAACCCCTGCGACTTTTTAGCAAGTCGAGAAACCACGAAAGACCCTACTAGAAGCTTTGCAACGTCTTTCGAAAAACAAGTCTCCAGAGAGTTTACAAGCTAGTGCAAAGGATGAGGTTCATTAGGTAGAGTAGAAGGGAAGGCTCCCTCATTCAACTCGTCATTAATACACCCAACAGGGTGATAGTTTGAGTTATTAAATCCATTAATCACATCCACTGAGGAGAATAACCCTGCCCTCTCCCAATGTTTCTCGTCATCCGCACTCATGAGTGCGCTGACTTCACTTTCCATTAGAATAAGCACCTAGAAGCCACAATAGGCTCCACCGTTAATAACAGTTAAGAATCAGTGCAGAGAAGTCTTGTCAGTGATAGGGCATTCCGGGATTCAGGAAGTAAGTTTAATGTGACATGACAAACACGTCAGTTCTGTAGACAAAGAGCCAATTATGTGGCTTACTCCTTCAAATCTACACTAAGATAAAAGTAAGAAAGTTCCATTGGCTTAAACTTTAAATGAACCAGTTGTACTAGTGCTCCAGATCCCTAGACCCTCTCCATCATTGCTAAGTGTAGTGCACCAGAAAAACATCCCACTCACCAAAATGAAAATCTCCTTCCCACTCAATAAACAAAACACTGCCATCCTTTAAGGTTCTGGCTAAAATATTCATAAGAATCATCGTGGTATATGTTCAAGCTCCCTATGTCCATTTCGCCTTCGCCATGGAACCTGCAACAATGGTTATTCAAAATTCGTCTTCTCGCCCAAACGTTTTACGCCATTCCCATCTATAATAGTAAAGTTGAAGAGCCAAGAGAAGTAGTTCAGTATAGAAGCATCCAAGCATTATAAGTATTCACATAATAACTCATAAAGTATAAATAATAATAAGTTTTTTATTAAAATAAATTAGAAATAATAATAAAAAATTAAATTTTTTATATGAGTTGAGTTCATATTTTCTATATGTAGTGTTGAATTTAACTTCACCTTATAAGATAAGGTAGATAATTTCCCCCTTCAAATTTAACAGCTCCTAGATTTCAGATCCGTCTTTCATTTCTTTAGTCCGCTCTTCCTGGGAAGAGATGAGAAGCTGGTCCGACAGTTCTGCTATACTTCTCCTTTGTGACAAACTCAAATACTTGAAGAGATCTGTTATTAAATGGCGTACTTTAAAGAAGTTTCAATTAAACACAGATCTTGCCTCCATTGAACATGAAATCTCTATTCTTTTTGCAAAGTGCCCCTGACAAATCTTTGAACAAGAGGATTTGGAATCACTAAAGTCCCTCACTCAAAGGAAGAATGATATCCTCTCCATAGAAGAAGCTACCTGGAGACTTAGGAGTCGGGCTATATGGATCGATAAAGGAGATAAAAACACTATATTCTTTCACAGGTTTGCATCTCAGAGATGCAATCAAAACACTATTTGGGACCTGACAGATGAGGAAGGGAACCTGATTTCTACTGACTCAGAGCTAAAAAAATTGGCTTTCAACTTTTTCAAAGCTCAATACAGAGCTATTGAATCTGAGAACATTGATACACAACTTGATGTCCTCAAAAATGTTCCTCGTTTCTTTAATGATGATGATAATGTGGAGATAGGAAAACATGTTACAATTGTAGAATTAAAAGAAACTATCAATAATATGCCTAAAGAGAAAAGTCCCGGTCTAGATGGCTGGACTCATGAGCTTTTTCACAATTTCTTTGATATTCTAGGAGAGGATTTACTCAATTCCGTGGAAGAATCACGCATTACAGGTTATATCCGAGGGGCACTTAATTCAACTTTCTATACTCTCATTCCAAAAATTAGCAAGCCAATCAATTTTAATGACTTTAGGCCCATTGCTCTATGCAATTTTGCTTACAAAGTCATATAAAAAATCATCGCTTCTCGGATCAAAGATAAACTATCCAATTGCATCTCCATTGAACAGTTCGGTTTTCTAAAGGATAGGTTAATATTTGATGCTGTTGGCATCACGCAAGAATGCCTCCATACGAAAAAATTGAAGAAACATAATTATGTCATTTTAAAGCTGGATTTAAAAAAAGCCTACGACAATGTCAGTTGGCAATTCCTCAGAGATTGGCTTAAATGGGCATGTTGCTCAATGGATTATGAGCTGTATCACCTCTGTTAATACGGCTGTGTTAGTCATTGGTGCTCCAACATATTTCTTTAAATTCCACAGGGGAATGCAACAAGGTTGCCCATTATCACCTTTGCTCTTTTTGTTAGTTGTTGAAGTTTTTAGCAGAATGATGACACAAGCTATGGCCTCAAGAACTTTTCAAGGACTTAAAGTTGTAGTAAGCACTTTTATCTCTCATATTGTTTTTGTCAATGACGGACTCATTTTGGGAGCTAGGAAACTTGAGTACTAGTTGACATTAAAATCCATCCTCTCTAAGTTCTGTGATGCAACATGAATGGCTATAAATTGCCACAAATTAGTCTTTCTTGTAAAAAATACTGATCAGATCTTTAAGCACAACTTGAATTCAATTTTTAATATTAATATTGAGAATCTTGATTAAGGTATGAAATATCTTGTTTTTTTCCTTAAGCCAAACAATTACAGAGTGAATGATTGGCTGTGGTTACTCAAGAAGATCGAAAAGAGGATAGGGAATTGGACCTTCCGATGGTTCTCTCTCGGAGGTAGACTCACCTTAGCCAATTCCGTACTACAGAGCATTCCATTCTGTTGTCCCAACCTTGTCAAATTACCTACTTCTGTGATACACCGAATTCAGCTTATGCTCACAAAATTCATCTAGAAAGGAGGTAAGAAATGTTCTGGTTTCCATCTTACTAAATGGAAAAATATTGCCAAACCAAAGCTTTTTGGAGGTTGGGGCATAAAAAACCTTTCATGGTTTGCCCAATCATTGGCTGCCAAATCATGTTGGAGAGGATTATTTGGTACCAATCTTTGGAAATTTTTACTTTGCAAAAAATATCTCAAGGGTATAGATACTATTTCTTGGTTACACAGAGCTGAACATAACACTCAAGGCACATCTATCATTTGGAAAAAATTTATGCTTTATCTTCCGATCATCAAAATATGGCTGGCTTGGGAGATAGGATCTAGGAATCGAGTTGTCTTAGGTGGTGATCCCTTTATTGGTTGCAATGACTATTATAAACTTTCACTTCCTATACTACATGTACTAAATGATTCAAAGATATACTCATTAGCACAAGCATCCATTCCCAGTGATTCGAGAATTTTTCAACTTTGGATGGAGTCTAATCAGCTTGGACTAACAGAGGAACTCAAAATCGAATGTGATAATTATGTTTCTACTTTAATAAATAGTGGCATCAGCCTCACAAATGAAAATGATAAACTGGTATGGTACTGGAATAGAACATCAGGTATAATCACTACCAAACTAGCTTATCAATCCATCTTATTTTTTAACAAATTGGAAGAGAAGAAATGGTGGTACAAAGCTATTTGGGGTTTGAATATTCCAATGAAATTGGTTTGCTTTATGTGGATGTGCCTAAAGGACTGCATCCTTACCGGAGTAAATTATCAAAAGAGAGGAGGCATTGGACCTTCGGTCTGCAATCTCTGCTTAAAGAATGAAGAAACCACTTTTCATCTTTTTGTAGATTGTCCAAAAACACAAAACATTTGGGCTGAAGTGATAAAATTTCTGAAGATTGATAGTGATTGGAATTTCTCCACTATAGATGAAAATTTGAAAAATTGGTTCTTCAATTTCCAAAACTAAGACACATTCCATTTTTGGTCTTTTGGGGCATCTGGAAATTTAGAAACAAAATACTATTCCATTTTTGGTCTTTTGGGGCATCTGGAAATTTAGAAACAAAATACTATTTGAGAACTGGAATAGATTGGATCATGTGATAATCATCAAAAATATTCTTTCTTTTAAATAATACTCAGTCAAAGAGGACGATGAAAAATTGGATTTAATACTATATCCAATCCATTTTGATGATAATCCTATTGGATTTTTTGATGGTGCAACTGCAGATAATATTTGTGGAAATAGGATTTATCTAAAACTTTCAACTAAGCAGAGAGTCAAAGCACATTTCACTGGAGGCACAAGCAACAATATGAAAGCGAAACTTATGGGTCTTTGGGGAATCCTTTTTCTCTCTTCCTATCTTTCTAAAAAAAAATTGATGGTTGCAGGTGACTCCAAGGTCACTATTGATTGGATAAATGATAAATCCAACTTGAATCTAATTTATCTCAGCAACTGGAAAGTCAAAATCAGAAGATTAAGGACTGGATTTGAGACTATCAATTTTATGCACATACACAGACAATGAGACTATCAATTTTATGCACATACACAGACAATTCAACAAAGTAGCATGCAATCTTTCAAAAAAGGCACTCAATGACATACAGGCTGGCTCTATTATGATGAAATGGTTGATGAAACTACTGTTAGCACCAGAAAATTACATATTTTCTAGTCTGGAATTATACAGATGTACCTTTTTTGTTAACTTTGTATATGGCCCATATTTGACATTATAACGATACTACAATGTAAAATGTGAAAGAAGGAAAGACTATATGATCTTTTTGATCGACACTTCCTAGAAATATAAGTAACTGAAAGTTTCATTTGATTCTAATAAAATAACAATGAAATTGTTTTTTTTGCGTGAAAACAAAGAAGAAGATAATTTTGTATATAATACCTTTTAAAAAAAAATGTGGAATAAGATAAGGTAGATAATTTTGTATATAACACTTTTTTTAAAAAATGTGGAATGCGAATAATTTTTATTGTTTCGTCAAATTTGACATTTTAAAATTATTATCTTACACAAAATAATTGATATATAGAAAATTTTATTTAAAACTAAGGAAATCAAGGAAATAATTAGTAAAATAATACATAAGAGAGAAACAATAGAAAAATAATAGGACCATAATGCATAAGAATAAGAATTAAAACCTAGCATGTGATACATCGATTTATGCCATAAAGTCTAACTAACAACCAAAATAGTACAAATCAAAGCACTAGGATCTAGATAAACAAATGAGAGCATCATCACATAAAAAAACACTACAAAGCTAGATCATGCACCATTGCCCTCATGAACATTGTCACTACCACCATTAATTGCACTAGGCCCCCCATTTCCAGCACAAGTGTTGGCATCCACATCTCTCATAAAAATATTCACCATAACTGCCCATGACATTAAAATTTAAAATTAAGCTTATTAAATTTCATTGCACAATTTATGCTAACAATATATTCAAATTGTAACTTTGGAGCAAGTTACCCATGTATCGTCGAATGTATGTGTACATGGGATATGAGTCTGCACACCCATGCTAGTGCCCCAAACACCAAGAACGTCCACACCAGTGCCCTAGAAACATGAGATCAAATTATTATTAAAAAACATGACTATCGTTAAAAATTAAATGAACATTTCAATTTCAAACTATATGCACCTATTTGTATCAATTCATACATATGTGATAGATGAGATCCTCGATAGTCCCATATCAGGATGCATAACTATTTTTTCCCACTCATATGCTCACATGATTGTGACATTGACAACCCCCTCTAATTGGACCTTTGTATGATGTCATTAAATGTAAACACATGTGTTAATAAATACATAGTTCATTAGTTCTAAAATTGATGTATAACTTGGATTCGATCATTTTTTCAAAAATTGTATTTGATCAACTAGAAAGTAATATTGAGTGCTCATATCTATTCTATATGTGCAAGTTTAGGCTCAAGACCTTTAGACATACCATTGGCTTTACCCTATATAGTTTGAACTGGGGATATGTGAAGAAAGTTAAGATGGAATAACTAATTGTAACTAAGCACATACACAATTTATGTTGAAACTTTTGAATTCAACCATATACTGACTAGGTCTCCTCCATCTATCGTAAGTGGATGAGAATCTCTTAGATTGAAGTCAATATCATCAAATAATGTAGATATATGTGTGTTATAAAACTAAAAAAAGATTACTTAATGTATTGATTCTACATGTATTTCCATGACCAATTAACAACTAATAGAGATAATTTAAGCATACATAACTGTACAAAACTAATCCTCACCTCTAGGATGTGTATTGCATCTTTAGTGCAATTGGAAATATGCATCTTGGAGTCTCATAGTGTATCGTATTAAATCTTCAACGGGTATAATTTGAAGTACATCAAGGTCCACCTATTACAATGATTAGGGTGTATTGAAATAGGTGGTGGTCTAGATCTCTACCCAAATAATGCGACTAAAACACAACTCAATGTCATGGACATAGTGTTAAGCATCATGTTTCTCACCTCAAAATTGAATTTGGATGGGTCTACTAACTCCTTATGTAAAACATGTAAGTTTTAAACATTTAAAGTGAGTCAATGAAAGTAGATTATTAAACAAAATAGAAAGCATACATATAGTACACAAGGATTTACCTTGGAAACCCTTAACTAAGAAAACCAACAAACATTAGAGCCACATAGCTAACTTTCTCATTGTATTAACTTCACCATTTACAATAAAATATATAAGATTCCATGGAATCGAGAATCCTAATCTTATAACTCATATTAGATTACAACCCTAATCATTTAAACATAATTAGATTACAAAGGGCCAAAAAACACCAAAAATAGGGGGGGGGATTTTCCCTTGAATCCTCGAGCAAGGGGGGGCCTGACTAACCCCCCCAACACATACAAAAAATGTATGGAGATATCCATTTCAATAATATAACACATTCCAAACATTCTCCCACTTGTTTTTTTCTTTGCATACAAGGGACTTGGGTTTTACAAGATCAACAATTCATGGCAACAATTCCCATTGCATATTTACACAAGAGAAATTCTCAGTACTAACATGCTTCATCAATGAGTTTGCAACATTCTTCAAAGTGTCAAACTTCACCAACAACACCTTCTTGTATTCAACCATGTCCCTCACAAATTGGTACTTAACATAAATATGCTTCATTTTAGAATGATACACATGATTCTTTGCCAGAAAGATTGCACTCTAACTATCACAATGTAACCTTATATCTCGCTATACAAACCCAATAATTGAATACAATCTCTATAACCATATATCTTTCTTACTTGCATGAGTGGCTTCCACATATTCAAACTATGTAGTTGAGAGTATAATTATAGACTGCCTCTTGCTCATCCACTTGATTACTCCTCCAAATAGGTTAAACACATAACCACTTGTAGTCTTCTACGATCTAGATGTCTAGCCTAGTCCATGTAAACAAAGTCATGTACATATACCAATCTGTCTAGTCTAGGTCTTCCTTGATAGAAAATTGCATAATTCTTAGTTCCACACAAATACCTAAAAACCCTCTTTAAAATTATCAAATGCTCCTTTCTTGGTTTTGATCTATACCTGCTCAAAACTCCCACTACATGGGAAATGTTTGATCTAGTACATACCATTGCATACATCAAACTGACATCAACAATAGCATAGGGAACATGAGACATGTCTTATTCCTCTTCCTGTGTATTGGGACACTAATTTATAGATAAATTTGCTCCTATAGGAATAGGGACCTTGATTGGCTTACATTCATGCATATTAAATCTCTGTAATACTGTCTGAACATATTTCCTCTAATTCAACTAGAGTTTCCTATTTTCCCGTTCTGTTTTAATTTCCATGCTCCATTTTTTTGCAACACCAATATATTTTATATCAAATTTAGAAGAAAAATGCGTTTTGACCTCCTTGATGATTTCCTTGTTGTTTCCAATCAACAACATATCATCAAC
>CBVK0103455543.1:0-10171 GCA_900067695.1 Picea abies | reverse complement strand
TTTCCCAGGATACTTCTTGTGTTCTCGTGCATGGTGTTTCTTCTTGTGATCTTGGTTGTTGCAATATTATTGTCTATGGTTAAGTTAAATGATAAAATGGAATGAACTTCATACTTATCCTAGCTTATTGAAAAATCAACATCCACGACACATTGTACACATGCAAGTAGTTGTTGTTTTCTTGCAACATTAAAATATTGGTATCATATTGAGGTTCTCATGGCATATACAGGTTCAATTGCAAATGATGTGGTGGTATCTTTGAAAAGTTTGTTGATATATCGCAACGGTCCAACATGAAATGATACTCAAACTACATCATATTACAATCTTTCATGTTGTATTATAGTATGGGGCTCTCATATATGATATGTCTTTGTTATATATAAAGGTGGCACGATGAAGTTAAAGAGTTGATAATTATTTCAAACACAATTCATGTGGTATATTATATGCTCTCATAGCAAATGTTGTTATCATTGGAGCTTTGATTTTAACATTCATTATGATATGTATATGATATTAGATCATTTGGGTAGCAACGAATGTGGTTTAATTTGAAAAGAGGTTTGGTTGGTAAGTCTCAACGACCGTTCCAAATGGTATTAAGTCCTTGTTGATATGAATATGAGACACGTGATAAGTTACATATGTGGCACAATATATTCCATTTCTATTCATTATGGTTGTTGGTGGAATGATGACCTAGAAAATGAGTTATTGTTGAAAGGACGTAAGGTCCCATGCATTGAATGCATGGATGCGGGATTTTCATTAGGGTTACCACCTTGTGTATTCTGGCATTTTCATTCTTTTGGTTTTGGAATTGAGCTCTGGAGACATTGTTCTGTGTGACCCTGAACCATGACCATTTTGGCATTGTAACTCATCTTTCTCAAAGGAAAAACAAGTTATTAGCGAAGGTATGCTACTGTAAGCTTATACACATCAAATGCTTGTTGATTTTTGCAATGATAACTTAGGAGCTATGTTCGACTGTGAATAAGTATGTTGCTTGGCTTGTGAGTTTGTTCTATCATTTTGTTCCTTCCCTCCGGAGAATGAAGTGCTCGGTTCACTTCAATATTTAGTTCTCTAGTTCATATCCATCGAAAATTTAAGAATCTTGCTTGTTTTTTCAAATCTCTTCAAGGTTGTTCTTCCTCAACATTATTTCATGGTAAAAATTGGGTCTACGACCTTAGTTGATGACGACACAACCTGAGCGTATGTATTTTGTTAAAAAGAAAAAAAAGAGTCACTCCTCGACTTTGCTCTTCATTATAGGTTTCCATTCAATCATCCTGCCATCTTCATGTATAACGCTCAGCTTGAGTGAAGTCTATGTTGTTTTGTAATACCTTCTGCTCAGAATCAGGCTTATGGGTTTTTGTATCTCTATTAGGTTACACCTTGCGTTTTCCTTCCCTGGAAATGTTGTCTCGAGCCATGGTTCAAAGGGAAATTTTCAGTCTGGTTTCAAACCCAAGCATTGAAAAATTATATTATCGCTATGCTTAGTTGATATCAAAAGTTAAAGTATTTTTTGTTGTTAAACCCTAGGGCTTCATATTCCTACATGTTAAAAAAATATGTTTGAGCTTACAAGAACAGTTTGGGTATATCTCGAGATTGGCAACCCTAACGCCTTCTAAAATGCCACGACAAGTTTACAATTATGATGGAAAATAAATGTGATCAATTTTGACCCCTGGCCATTTTTCAAAAACAATTAGTTTAATATGCATTGATTGTTTTGGGGGATGTGATGGTTTTTTCTTGAAATTAATGTCTAATATGTTGGCAATTTGGAACAATAAGATGATGATTGTATTCTTCAGCCTTGTTCATTTTTTGTTTTACAAAAGGATATTCGGGAATAGTTCATATCAGTTTTGAAAAATGAATATTTTCATTGTCAAACCCTGAATTTAAGAAGATATCGCACATTCTGGTGATAGTTTGAATTTTAAAATCTCTATCGAACAGTCTACTCGGTTTTGAAAAAGACACATTACTTGTGTTATTTGTATCCCTGAACAAACAATTTTACAGTGGTAATATAAGTGGTGTGTATTCATTGAATACTACTATTGGAAAAAGGGGGTTAAATTGAGATTGGCATATGTTTGCATATCATTGCTCATGGCCTGAATATTTAAATAAAATGAGATTTGTTTCGAGGTTTAAATGTTTTATTTCTTTACACAGGATCGATTCCCTCATATTTTCACTTTCCATAAGCTATTCCCTCGTCCCATATTCATCTATCATTTCAAATATTCATTTATTTTTCCTCATGTGTTATGAAATTGAATATTTCTTGATAAATGATGTTGATATTGGAAACAAGTATACGATATGATTGGGATATGTATATGGTTCTGGTCAGATTTTGAAGAAGTATGATGCAGACTGGTTATATTTGATAAATTTGATTTATATTGCTCAGAGCCAACTCCTTCGTATTTTCACTTTACATGAGTTATTCCCAGCTCCCAATTCCATATTCATCTTATTTCAAAAGGCTTTCCCACTGATGCATAGTTAATTTTTGAAATTTAAGGATTGGCGGAAGTGGATGTAAAATTGACAGGGCAATTAAGAAGAGATTTTGTGTTCAATGATAGATTATTTTTGGACATGTGCCATCACTTTTCACACATCACAATCCCATTGTATTTCCCAAATACATTGTTTCTCCCATGTTCTTGAATGATAATTACTTATGTGATGAAGAAGAATTGTTTCTCCCATGTTCTTGAATGATAATTACTTATGTGATGAAGAAGACTTGATGGGAAAAATTGATAATCTTGATTGAGTTCTCATGTGTCTCCTTGATTGATTCCATGTTGTTTGTTGTCAACAAAGCTATTTCTAAGTTATTTTATGCAAATAATATTTGATGCTTATTAGCTATTGTATGCATGCTCTAACTTTACCTTGTACTTATAGATGTTTTTCTTCAATAGAGGCAGTGGTGGCAGAGGAAACGGGGCTAGAGGGAGGAGGCCAAATGAATTTTGGGGAAATAAAAGACTTTGCTTTTTAATCCATTTCAATGTTGACTCTGAGCAGTTTAATCAACTCCTACGAACTGGTTTCTTGAACTTAGTAAGACAAGGAGCTTTCCAACCCTGTCCTCCACCTGAAATGCCACCTATTCATCCTCATCCAAGTATTTATGGAATTCATGTACAACCACATGTTTCATTACCTCCTGAGATTCCATTGAATGATGGTTGGAATGAAATTATTAATCCTCCTCAACATCAAGCTCAAGGATGGCCTACAACTCCATTGCCATTACCTTCACCTCCTCTAAAACGATCTTCCCTCCATATTTCATCAGAAGCTTCTCATGCCCACTCAGATCAACCATTAAAGAAGCTAAAATTTCAAATTCAAGAGCATGAGCCTAGAAAAGGAAAATGACATGCCCAATCTATCAACTCTGATCAATCAGTAACCTCCTCACATCAAGTCACTTCTCGTGCAAAATGTCCAAAAATTGAAAGTAAACATATTTCCTTTGAGGATATGCATCTGGAAGCATCAACAACAAGAGTTAAAGCACCAGTGGATGAAGGTTTAGAAGTCATTAAGCCACAAGAAAGTAAACATAGACAAGTTGTCTCACATAAAAAAATATGACTTTAGATTTTATAGTGTTATTATGATGTTTTCATTGTTGAGGATAGTTCTGGTTATTTTTGGACAATCGTATGCTTTGGATAGCTTGATTATTGATCATTTTTGGTTATTTTCACATCAGTATTTTTTGGGGGACAATTGATGGTATATTTATTTTGAAATATTGTGGCATCTTTTGACTTAGACAACAATCTGATATATTTATTTTTAAAAAATATATTTATCATTCGGGAGTCACAACGATGTTTACAAATGATTATGAGCCTATTTGTACATATTTTATACTAATGATTAAATGGATGCTTAATGACATATATTTGTATTTTCTCAAGGAGGAACAAGGGGGATATGTTTAAAAAATAAGCAAAAGGTCATTAGGGGTCCCCACCTATTAGTTAGTATTTATTTTATCCTTATCATTAAATATTATTATTAATTTATGATTTGTGCCCATTAACTAAAATTAGTTAATGACTTAACTAAAATTAGTTGAACTTCTCAAACTACTTTTGGAGAAATAAAAGAAGATTTCATGGGACAAGTAGAGAGAGAGTGTGTGTGATAGAGAAAACAACTTTGATAAGGTGTACTCTTGCTTCTTAAGTGATTACTTTACTATTTCATTCATCTCTGAAATACACAAGTGCTAAGGAATTCTTGTTGATAGCAGAATCCTACTGAAGGTGGCAATAAGGAGAGACAAGAAGCGTTGATTTGTTGATATACTTCACAAGGTTGATCACCTCTCTCTGATAGTCTATGGATTCTTATTAGATTTCTAGATTAGTTTTCAATGTTGATTGAGGATTTTGTGCAGAGTCAAGGTAGTGGAATTTGTGGCCTGTCATTTTAGCTTTGTTTCAGTCTTGGTTTGACTTAATGATACCAATGGTCTTTGTATGTTGTAATATACCATCTTTGACTGCTAAGTCTCATTGTGGTTCTTACCTTTATTGTATGAAGAATGTTGTTGGATGAATTTTAGACTTGAATAAATAAAATCTTTGGATGGTTTTGAAGTTTCATTTGAGTTTTTCTGTGTAATATTTTATCAGATTTTTATTTCTAAAGTTGTTCAAAAAAATTTAAAATATTCAAAATATTTTCTATTATGAATATTTTCTTTTCTTTACATATTTCAAATATAAAAGATAACATTAATTCAAAGGGTGTATTTCTTGAGAATTATTTGAATTTTTTGTAAAAGAGACTATAAACACAAAGCAATAATCTCGACTATTTTCTCTAGCCAGGAAGAATTCGAAAATGTTGGTATTAGGATAAGGCCATTTATTTTCATCAACATTTATTTAGCGACCATACTGGGGAAATCTTCAACATTTCTCTGGTATTTGTATCTCTTTGTTGTTATTATTGTAATTTTTCTGCATTTAACCTATTTTATTTTTCTTATTTATTTTATGTTTTCATGACCATACATGTTGTGCATCAACATAACATTGGACATGGTTTAGATGATGAAACCAACATTTCTTTAACTTTATTTAATACAATTTTAGAAATAGCATGTACACGAACTAAACTTAATCAATCTTGGGAGGTTATTTATCAAGATATCAGAATTAGAGAACAATGGGAGGCCCAACAAAGGCTGGCCAGAAATCAACCTCCTCGTTAAGAAATTTTTCTTATGTCCTCTGGTTCTCGTTTTTCTCGAAGAACGAGAGGTTTGTCTCCAGAAATTAATATTGTCTTTGAGATAGGCAGAAGAAATGCTTTCCTCGAAACCATACAAGGAAAAAATCATAGATCTTTGCCTGATTCTTCCATCTCTTCAATATCATTATCCCTATCACTTTCAAAATGACGTCTTCTGGTTCTTCTTCTGGTATTGGTCGATCTTCTTCTTCACAATCCTCCTCTTCATCCATAATCGGAAGTATTTCTAGTCATCAAATTCCAGTTCAATCTACCATCAATCTTTCCAAAGTGATCAAGAAATTTGATTTATTCCAGTTTGAGGAAGATGGCACTAATACACCATGGCATGTGTCCTCACCTCTAGATTTTTCTCCAACTACTAATCCCCTTCCTAAATTCAAAGATCATTTGCCGAAATTTTCAGGAAATGGCACCATTTCTACTAAAGAACATCTTAGTGAATTTTCTAATGCATGCCACAATATAGGGGAAAATGATAATGATACATGCATGTGATTATTCGTTAATTCTCTAGAAGGGAAATTTGATACTGAATTTTTTTAATTTCCTTCTAAAGTCTTTTCAACTTGGGATGAACTAGTTTACTAGTTTAAATCAACATATGGGCAGCCCAAGAATCCAACAGAGTTGTTAAAGGATTATAATAACATTGTTTTTACAAACGGTGAAACAATTAAATATTTCAATCTTAGATTCACCGAATTGTACAATAAAAACCCAAAAATGATATTTCCTCATAATCAAGCTGCTTTCATTCAATACTATAATCCCTTTCCCTCTTCTTATTGTCATAAGTTATAAGAGAAAAATGTGACAAGCGTAGGGTCTGCACTCCAAACTTGTTTGGATTATGAAGACCAAACCTTCCTAAAGAATATTTTGTTAAGCAAACTGAAATGTCGATCATCCTGCAGCTGGTTCAAGATATGAGCAATCAAATGATTTCTTTTGAAAGAAAATGGTTCACTACCAATTCAATCCTCGATGAATCCTCGTCTCAATCTTTTTTGAGAAATCAACCTATTAATTCCTTACCATATAATCAGCCAAAGGTTGTTCTCTCTAGAGCATGGTATAACTTTTGCGATGACAACCATGAAGAGAACACTTGTGAAATTAAGAAAAAAATACACAAAATGATCTTTGACAAAAGAAATGAAACAATTGTCGATGCCTTAGATTTCGTTCCCGAAGAAGATGTAATGTTAGTAAACACTCGGGATAAATCTTATACTTACAAGGGAAAAGGTCGAAATCCCAAAACTACCTTTTCCCCTATCTCTCCTTCTTCCCAAGTACTAATCCTCAGGTTGACATAGTAGCGCAAAGTCAAGGGCGCCCCTTTACCTTCATCAAAGTACAACATATTGAAACAACTAGCTAACATAAAAGCAGATGCAACTCTCTTGGACATGGTCGATGTCTTTGAGAAACAACAACATTTTAAAAATTATATGGAAGGTAAAACTTCTTCAGTATCTAGTTTATTTGAAAACCTTGATGAAGATGATTCACATGTAAATAGACTAGGTGTAAATCATTTTAAAAAGTTAGTAAAAAATCCACCTTTTTATATTTCCGTAAAGTTTTTTTATAGGATAGCTCATTGTTGCCTAATGGATGGTGGGTCTAGAACTAGTGTAATGTCCAAGATTATTATGGAGGAACTTGGCCTCTCTTGTACAAATGAAAATGTGAAAAGCATGTTGTCCTATAATAATCAATAACAATCTACAATCGGTGATATTAAAGATGTATTTTAGTCCAATCTACAATCGGTGATATTAAAGATGTATTTTAGTCCTTGAGCCCATCCAGAAATTAGAACCACTTTGAACATACAAGTGATTGACATGCCCATTAGTAATTATTCAATCATTTTGGGTAGAGGCTGACAAGATTTAATGGGTGGTTACTTATCTTTAGATGGCTCTCATTTGTCTATTCTCAGAAATGGGAAGAATATAATTGTGTTAAGGGAAGGATGAATCTCACCGTACATTGAAAAGGTTCCTCAATCAAATGTAAATTTTATTGAGGATGATATGGGTGTTTATTTAATTTTTAATGATGAAGTTGAAACTTCTCTTGAACAACCTTATGACTATGAAGACGGTATGTGGCATATGCACTTTAATGGTGCATGTTCAAATGAAGGTAATGGGGCGGGCATTGTTTTATATTCACATGTAGGTAAAAATCATAATTTTTCCTATAGACTTGAATTTTCCTGTACAAATAATGTAACTGAATTCAAAGCCTTAATGATAGGCATTGAAAATGATTATAATTTAAGTCGTGGTCATCTTAATGTGTTTGGAGACTTAGAACTTCTTGTCAATCTGATCAGGAAAATTTATACTCCTACTAACAAGTTACTGAAGAGATACACCCAATTTGTTTGGGCATTGATTCAAAATCTATTATCTTTTAACATCACTCATATTAAAAGAGAGATGAATTATATTGCTAACAGGTTAGCTATTTTTGCAGCTTCTCCTACAAGACAATTACTTTCTCAAAGACTTGATTGCACATTCTTGTCCTCATACAAACCTCATCTTCAGATCAATGTGGAATATTGGTAGGTCTTTCCCGATGATGAAAGCATCTGCGATTTCTTACAAAATGAGCTCTATAAGCCTAATGAAATAATTTCTCTTGAAGATAATAAATTTCCTCAAGGCTTGACTTCTCTCGAGAACTCATTTTCAACAAGTGATTTTGGCAACCATGATGATAAGAAATAAGAGGATTGAAGGTGAAAAATAGGGGATTTGATTCCCTTGAACATTGAAACTCCTGAACAAAAAAAAAAATCAAAAGTTGGAGCACAATGTTCCAAAGAAGAAAAAGCTAAATTCATGGATCTATTTCGTGAGTTTAAGGATGTTTTTGCTTGGTCCTATGAGGATATTCATGGTTTCAATCCTAGTATTATCCAACATTCTATTCAAATCAAGGAAGAAGCAAAACCAGTTAGGCAGAAACATAGACCTATTAATCCCACACTTGCAGCTACCATCAGAAAGGAAGTGAAAAAATTGTTGAACGCTCATATTATCTTCCCAGTTAAGTATTCATAATGGGTATCTAATCTTGTTCCTGTAAGAAACAAAACTTGAGAAATCATTGTGTGTGGATTTTCGTGCACTAAACAAAGTTATTGTTAAAGATAGGTTTCCCCTCCCTAATATGGAATTAATTTTACAACAAGTTGTTGGATCTCAAATGATGTCCTTACTTGATGGTTTTTCAGGTTATAATCAAATAAGTGTTAATAGGACTGGTCAATACAAAACCACATTTATTACTCGTTGGAGCACTTTTGCTTACGAACATATGCCTTTTGGTTTATCTAATGCAGGTGTCACTTTCCAAAGTACTATGCAAATAGCTTTTGATGATCTCATCATTAATATTATTCAAGTATATATCGATGATTTAACTGTTTATTCAAAAAACCGATCAGATCACTTTGATAATCTTAAACAAGTTTTTTTACGATGTAGAAAGTTTGGTATGTCTTTAAATCCTAAAAAGTTAGTTTTGGGCGTTACTCAAGGTAAACTCCTTGGACAAATTGTTTCAAATTCTAGGATCAACGTAGATCATGAAAGATTTATCACAATCTTAAATCTTCCAGCGCCCACATCAAAAAAGGAAATCCAGTCTTTCATGGGTAGAATAAATTTTGTTAGAATATTTGTTCCAAATTTCGTTGTGATGGTTAAACCTATTCATAACATATTGAAACGGGATCAATATTTCTCTTGGACATAAAATGTCAAAAAGTATTTTGTAGGAGTTAAAAGGGAAATCAGTTCAAATCCACTCTTGGCGAAGCTGGACTTTAATAAAGAATTCATCATTATTATGAACTCAACAGAAAAAGTAATTTATGTTGTCCCTTTGCAAAAAGATGATCAAAATAATGAACAACATGTAGCCTATATGAGTCAAAGCTTAATTGGTGATGAAATCAAATACTCTTTTATTGAAAAACATTATTTCGCTCTCGTTAAGGATATAGAGAAATTTCGCCACTTCATCCTTGGCAAGCACACATGGGTAAGAGTCTCTTTACCTGTTGTCAATTTTTTTCTTTCACAGACTCACCTTTCAGGAAAACTTACACATTGGCTTGCAAATATTCAAGAACATGATTCACCGATTACTACTTCTAATACTATTAAGGGATGTGACTTAGAACTTCACTTGGCTCAACATCCTAAACTAAGTAATTCTTCTGAAGAAAATGAAAATGTCTTATCAACACTTTTCTTTATCGAAAATAAAAAATCTTGATTTCACTGAACATCCCTGGTACAAGGACATAATTTAGTACTTACAATATCAAAAGTGTCATGATCATTTAGAATCTCATCAATGAAGGAGGTTACATCTTAAAGCCTCCAAATATCTAATTTTGGGAAATTCATTATTTCGAAGATCTGCTGACAAGTTGTTATTACGATGTATTGACGATGTTACAACTCAGAAAATTTTGAAACGGATACATGGATAAACAGACTCAAATTTACACATTGGTGGTCATTTTGCCTTCAAAATTCTAAAAACATGGTATTACTTGGATTTTATTTTAAAAGATCCTTTTAAATTTACAAGGGCTTGTGATACATGTCAAAAATTCACAAGTAGGGGAGAATTTTATGCTATGCCTACGTACTGTGTTCTTCTTTATTTTCCATTTGCCAAGTGGGATTTAGATTTCATTGGTCCCATAAATCTCCATCTTCTACAAGACACATTTTTATACTTACTGTTAGAAAAACAGGACCGCGGAGCAATAAAATAAAACAAATGCGGA
>CBVK0103455514.1:7133-36897 GCA_900067695.1 Picea abies | reverse complement strand
AGAAACACACTAAGAAACACACTTTTACCTAACGACATATTAGACCAAGTAGATCTTAACTAACTCCTAAGTGTCTAAATATCCTAACAACCACCCTTAAGAACAACTTGGGATAGGATTGAAGGATTTACAATAGTGACAAGACAAAATTGAAATATTGTCTCCCTTCATTTCATGAATTAGAGTACATGAAAACAATTCATTAGTATGTATATAACAACCATAATCATTTGTAGCTTGATCCATAATATCATTTAGAACATGGAGATATAATGGCATATAGGATATGACCAGATTTGTAATAAATGAAAAATGGATTCATGACAGGGAAAGTATGAATACTGTTCTAAATACAAAACAATATTAAACCCCAAATACATCTTATATACTCATATAATAACCTTCATATAACTGCAAATTTCATCAATTCTGCCTATAATCCTCATTGGAAAATTTGCCTCCTAAAATCCTTCAAAACATCAAATCTTTTATGGGAATCACGACATGGGAAAATAAAATGATTCAGGAATAATGATGTTGATTTTTTTAATATGAGATGATATGATAGATTCATTATTAAAATGATGAATGTTCTAAATATATAGAGAACCTAAAGAAACATATGGTGACCATCCATGAAAGGATGTGTCCGTTGGACAACTAATAACTATTTATTATTATTATTATTTATTATTATATATTTATACATTTTATTATAAATATATTATTTATATATTATATTAATAATTAATAATTATCTTATTAATTATTAATCTGGGAGAATGTCTACCCGATGCTGCCCAAACATCAACACTCCCTCTCAGTAAGGGAGACATTCTCTAGCACGCCAAGATTGTCTCTGAATTATACAAAATTCTCCCTAGAATCATGGCACCTATCTATCAGTGATGGGAGATGTCTCTCTACCACTTGAAACTGAGGGGGAACTCCCTCTACGACTCTCCCTCTAAGCCAAATGAATCTCTCTAAGATCAGGATCACTATGGGTCCGCATGTGATAACATCTATCATCTCGAGTATTTATCACTCCTAGTAAAATCAACATGACTAAGGAGAAACACTGCACCTAGGCCACTCAACACTAGCAAAGCCTTGTGAGTGAATGTATTAATCTCCCTTGGTCAAATCAACATGACCAATCTGGGAGAATGTATGCTTGATGCTTCTAAATTTAACAGTCCTTCTTAGCAAGGGAGACATTCTATATCACACTAAGATTCTTGATTTCAAACTTTGAGGTCAACTCTGTCTTACACTTGTCAATGAGCCTTTGTTGATGTAATCATTTTCGGCATGTACCTAGTTGATGTATACTTCTCCTCACATGCACTTTTATTTAGTATATATTGATCCAACTTGGAGCAGGCATGTGGTATCACCTTGAGTCTCTAAGACTGTGCCTGGGCCATTCATCACTAGCCAAGTCAACATGGCTAATACTATGAGTGAATGTATCATCCTTCTCAACCAATGTTGGCACAGGGGTAGACCTGGGGTTCAATGCTATACAGTGCACCAACAAAACCCTAACTACCGGCCCTTTCGGCAACACCTGCAAAGTAGATGAAGTATAACCTGAGGTAGAGGCAGGGGTGGTTGCAGGACTCAGGTGTCTGCAACCTTAGCTGGGACACAGATCTGTGATTATAATACTTGATAGAGCACTTAGCACCATTAGTTCATCATTGTTTAACCAATATTTACTCCACAGGAAAATGGAGCATCGCAACATTCACTCTGACCTACTGTATTTAAGCACTTAGCATACACAATTGGATCAGATCTAGCATATTCAAGCACTAAGCCTACTTACCTATGTCAGATATAACATCCAGATTCATCATAAGCACAAAGCATAAACAGATCTATCTATCTATCTTAAAGCACTTAACAAAAAAAGACATAAACACATTAGAACATCGCACATAGCATAATAACACAATATTTACGTGGTTCACCCCCACCTTGGGGGCTACATCCACCAACTCTTCTTCTTTATTATCTTCTTCAAAGGGTTACATGCACAGAGCCTCAAAACCCTACTCCGCATAGGACATAATATTTGTGTAGCTTGCTAGATCCTTCTTCCTTGCGTTGCAACACAAAGCAGTTCACAATCCTTTACAACCTCTTGCACTTAGCTCTGCAAACTTCTCACAATATGCATAGAGCATTTACAAATCATAGATCCAACACTTAAATTATCGGTCTCTCCTCATGTAGATCTCTTTTCTTACATTTCCTAGACATCTATTTATACTTTACAAAATAGGCCTAAACATGGGTAAACCCAAGGGCCGACATCCCATACCCATTACATATTCCCAAATCCCAAAAAGGATCCAAAATGGGGTCAAGATCCCATGATATCTGCTTCGACTTGCACTCCTTCTTCGACAGGCTGTCGAAGTCCAAAAATAGGTCAACATGACCAAGAATTTCCCAAAACTTGGTCAAGGGCCAACAGGCCCCCAACACTGACATGTGACTCGTCCCGAGTCACTCCGGTCTAACTAGATCTGCTTCAAATTCCTTGAGCTTGGCCCGATCTACTTCGAATTTCTGATGTGCGGTGACCTCTTGGATGATGGCATTGTTGATAGGTCCTTCCAGACACTGTTCAACTGTAGCGGAAACCTGCTCTAGCTTTGCTCCTTGTCCTTCTACCTCTGAACATAATTGATAAGCCTTGTCTTGTACTAGTTGTATTTTTTGAGTTATCTCCATAACTCTGCTTTGGATAGTGTGGATCTGCTTCTGGGTGGTCCATTGTTCATGGGATCGCTTCATTCGTTCCACAACTAATAGGGGATTCATCTGCGCCTGTATCTTCTCAGCTTGGTACTTTACCTCTTGGAGCTGCGACTCTAGTGCTTTTAATTCTGGTCTCTCAGCGAGACATTCATATGTTAGGGCACTGCGATTAGTGAGCTTCTTACATTCTAGGGTAAGAGCCTTTAGCCTTTCAACTGTGCTCCTGGTAGTTGCTTCTCTTTGGTCTCTGACATCTTGTGGGGTCTTGGGTACAATGCGTAGCTCCAAATCTGTTATGCATTGTTGTAGCTACTGGATCACTTCTTCAAGCTATGCTACTTGCTTGGGAACTTGGTATTCTTCTTTTACTTCAATGACTGTCACAGAGCGAAGTAATCTATTGACTACTTCGTTTACTTCACGTTGCTCCACTAGTAACTGGTCCTTTTCTTGTTATAGCTGTGATTTTTCTTCGTTAAAATTTGCTTAGATGACAATATTTTCTTTTTCTGCATCACTGCGTTGCTCTACAAGTACTCCTTGTACTTGTGCCAAAGCCTGGGTGGCTTGAGTTGTTTCTTCTTGTGCTCGTCGAAGGCGAGCTTTGACTGCATCAGTGAGGCAGTGGAGTTGAGCTGGCTCATCTCCCAAGTTTTTCTCTCTCGGTGCAGTGGAGACTGTGCGACTGGACTGTAAGGACTGCTATACTCCTCAGAGTTCAATCTCAATCCAATCATACATCTATTCTTTCTTTTTTGTTTGTTTCTCTACTATTTCTATCGAAGCATTGTTCAGGGATTCTATGAGGAAGTCGAAGTCATCCGAAGTGAGTACCATCTTCATCTTTGTCATGGAGGCCTTTGATTTCTTTCAGGAGGAAGATTTCAGAGGTGACGCTTTCCTCTTCTTTAGGGGATCAACCTCGTCTCCTTGCTTCTACTTGACTTCTTTGTCACCTAACTCTTCGCCATCACCTCCTTTATCTGGTGAGATGGAAGCAGTCTTCACAGATGCACTGTCTAAATCCCGAACCTCTTCAGTTTTCTTTGTCCTGCTAGGTTTGGGTGTATCCTGTACAATATCTGGGCTGTCGATGTTGGATATCTTTGCAGGGTCTATTGGAATGAGGAGGTCCATCAACCAGTCCTTGGTGATATCCTCTAAGTCTTCCTCTATCAACTTATAGTATGATTGAAGTTGTTGCTTGTGTTCATCAACGCGTGCTGTGATGTAAATAAAATGTCGGTCCATGCTGAACTTCATCAATGATCTGAACCTGTCTAGGGTGTTTGGAGTCATGCAAGGCTCGGAATGTATGACTATCTTCAGTTGGTTGTAGTAAGTATGGAAGAAAGCATTGGACTGCCACTGTTTATTCATGTTGCTGGAATACCACAGTGTGTTGAACTTCGCAGCTAATGGTTCAAAAGGTTTGATGTCTGGGAAGGTCGCACCTTCCATCATATCCCAGGCAATGAAAGAGATCAGGATCAATATCCAGCTGAAGTGAAACTCATATCATTGATCCTGGGATTCTCTGCAATTGAGTTCTAACTGGTTCACCAGGTACTTCACCCAGTTCATTTGAGGACCTTCTGCGCACTTCCCTGTGAGGTCAACTACAAAACTACTAACTTGGGTAGGTCGGTTCTTGTGTACTAGCTTCCTTACAATCAATTGATAGGCAAGGCACACTGCGCCACTCTGGATAGAGGCTACCTTGTAGCCTCACATTCCTTTCTCGACATCGCCATAAGTATCTTTGATTTTCTATGCCAGAGCATGATGCATGGCTTTTCCAAGGTAAAAGTCTTGAGGATTAGGTCCTTGCATACTTAGGCCCATGATCCGATTGATCAATGTCAGATCCACTATTATGCGGCGGTTGAGCCACAAATACCCACCATGGTAACAAGACAACAACAAATTGACACATGCATTTACCTCCTGGTGTCTTCCAAAGTGAGGGATCTTCATGACATTGAGCAAGGTGGACTGCGCGAGGTCATGGGTCCATTGCTGAGGTATGATCTTTGAATTATTTCCCTTGGTTCTGGTGAGGTAGTTATGTGGGGTGAACATGCTGTAGGCTTTGTGATCTCCAAGGTTGGAGTCACTAAACTTCAATGTTGCAATATTATCTTGGTCTGCTTGCACTGTGCGGATCCCTTTTGGGAGGTTTGTAGTGACCAAGGTGTAGTCGAAGTATCTAGGCACACTGTCTCGATTTATTGTGGCACTCATAGAGGGAATATATGTAGGTAATATGCTCGGGATCAATTTGGAATTCACTAAATCATCCCTTTTCTTAGTTCACTTTTCATCTAATGGTCGGGATGGTCCGGCTCCTCCAGCAGTAGATGGAGAGGCTGACAATCCTCTCATCGATGATGCTTGTAACCCTATAGACATCGACACAACCCATTCAGTCATGAGGTCGATCAAAAATTCTTCAACAAGTCTCTCTGCAGAACTCAACTCGTCCGACATATGCACTCGAGGTTAACAATATCAGGTTCAGGAAGTAACTTAGAAACAATAATGAGATAGAGAGAAAGAGCGTGATGGTCATAGTGAAAAATCACTTAGTCTGCGGGCTCAAATTATCAGTTGGAAAAAGTGTTCTTAGTGCATGGCATGACGGGATAAGTAGGAAACGCGGTAACAAGTTGTTGGCAACGGGTATGAAGCCTTCATTAACACCGTTCTGTCCGTTATGGCACGGTCCCAATGGTCTGGTGGAGAGATTTCTGTCCATAAATGTATTTCTATCTATTCGGGGTGCGAGTATAATGGTTATAATGTCCCCAAAGACTATATTGCTTCACCATGGCGAAGTGCCATGTGTCGTTGTTCTGATATCCTGACGAAGTTCCAAATTTTCAGATTTTCCTTTTGCGAAGTTCCCTCTGGAGCCTTCTACAACTAGTTGATCATAGCTGTCTTCTTACTTATCTTTCTATCCTTCTTCCCATTGAGATTCATCTCGGTATGCCTTTCCACATTTTGATTCGTATCTTCTTTTGATATAGTGACTTCACGTTATTGAGATTCTTTCCTAAGAATCGAGGTTGGTCCTTCTTCATTATCTGGAATAGGTACCTCAATCTTCTGTGGGTATTCTATCATTCTTTTGACTTCGATATTTGAATCTTTGATGTTAATTAGCTTTTATTTGTTCTTCTATTCTTCGATCAAGGGCATGATCTTCCTAGTCATGAAGGCTTTCAATTCTTGCTTCTTCTTCTCTAAGGCTTCTTCTTCTTTCTTTCTGGCTTGATCTTTTTCAATCCAAGGGTTTCCTAGTAACATGGTAAATGGGGCGTTGTCCTCAATAAATTTAATGATCTCAAAATCTTCGTCTGTTGAAGTTCCATTGGCATTCATAGGTATCTGAGCGAGCTTTCCACATAGGTGTATCAACTTTCCTTTGAATAGTCCTATTCCTCCTAATGAAGGAATCATAGCAGGCCTCCCTATAGCTTCCCAAGTTCTTTCTGTCATGATATTCACCTGTGTTTTCTCATATAGAACACAGTCAATGTTGAAGTCTCCTCATCTTGCTTCAACACATTCTTTATCTTTGAAGATCTCCGATAATTTGACATGTCGGTGGTCACTTAGGGTTTCTTTCATCTGTAGAAATACCCTTTGTGATTCTCTCTGGATCTCTGCCATTTCTAGATCCGCCTTAGGGTTTTCTTGTCCATATTCATTTCGCAAGCTTAGCAATCATTCTAGGGAAATCCAATACTTCATGGTCCATAGCTTTACAACAAAGACAACTAGGTCTTTTCCCAGTGCATTCCTTAGCAAGATGGCCTGGTTTTCTGCAACTGTAACAGAGGGTTAATCCTCTCTTTCTTGTAAATGATCTCCAACCTTTCCTGTACTGTGCACTAGGATCATGGTGGCTAACCTGCAAAGAATTCTTTCTAGGATCCTACATCCACTTGTTAGTCCAAACATTGTTTCTATGCATAGGTATAACATATTTTTCACTATTCTTATCAGATCTACTCATATCAAATCTTCTTCCATCTAGTGATACCCTAGTCTACAAGCTAGGATATAATCTATCAAACATACCTAGATCCTTACTTGTGAAATAAATTTTTTCACTTATCTTACCTCTAGAGAGCATAAAGCTTTCATATCTTGAACTTTTTCAATACTCTTACCTTTATCAGAGAACATAGCTTTCATATCTTACCTCTTCTCTTCAGATCAAACTTCTTTCTTTAACACAAAGATTTATAAATCAAGTAGAATACTGCACACTAGGGCCACAAATCTATGCACAGAGCTTCCACAATTTTAGATCGGATCTTTTGACAAAGATTCTTCTTCCTTAGTTCCCAACAATCACAGCTTCAGGTCCTGGCAGCGGAACCATTTGTTGGCACAGGGGTAGACCCAGGGTTCAACTCTATACAACACACCAAAAAAACCCTAACTACCGACCCTTTTGGCAACACCTGCAAAGCAAATGAAGTCTCACCCGAGGTAGAGGCAGGGGTGGTTGCAGGACCTAGGTATTTGAAACCTTATATGGGACACAGATCTGTGATTATAATACTTGATAGAGCACTTAGCACCATTAGTTCATCATTTTTTAACCAATATTTACTCTGGCGGAAAATAGAGCATCGCAACATTCACTCTGACCTACTGTATTTAAGCACTTAGCATACACAATTGGATCAGATCTAGCAGATTCAAGCACTAAGCCTACTTACCTATGCATAGAGCCTCAAAACCCTACTCCACATAGGACATAAGATCTACGCAACTCACTAGATCCTTCTTCCTTGCGTTGCAGCAAAAAGCAGTCCAGAATCCCTTACAACCTCTTGCACTTAGCTCTGCAAACGTCTCACAATATGCACCGAGAATTTACAAATCATAGATCCAACACTTAGATTATCGACCTCTCCTCATGTAGATATATTTTCTTACATTGCCTAGACATCTATTTATACTTTACAAAATAGGCCTAAACATGGGTAAACCCATGGGCCGACATCCCATACCCATTACATATTCCCAAATCCCAAAAAGAATCCAAAATGGGGTCGAGATCCCATGATCTCCGCTTCGAATTGCACTCCTTCTTCGACAGGCTGTTGAAGTACCAAAATAGGTCAACATGACCAATAATTTCCCAAAACTTGCTCAAGGGCCAATAGGCCCCCAACACTCACATGTGACTCGTCCCAAGTCACTCTTGTCTGACTAGCTCTACTTTGAACTCCTCAAGCTTGGCTCAATCTTCTTCGACTTGCTGATGTGCGATGACCTCTTGTTCTGCGAGCTCTTGGATGACTGCAACATTGATAGGTCCTTCTAGACGTTGTTCAACTGTAGTGGCAACCTGCTCTAGCTCTGCTCCTTGGCCTTCTACCTTTGTACATAATTGATAATTGATAATTGGCCATAACTCTACTTTGGATAGTGTGGATCTTCTTCTGGGCGGTCCACTTTTCATGGGATTGCTTCATTTGTTCCATAGCTGACATGGGATTCAACCGTGCCTGTATCTTCTCACCTTGGTACTTCACCCCTTGGAGCTGCGACTCCAGTGCTCTTAATTCTGGGATCTCAGTGAGTTGTTCATATGTTAGGGCACTGTGATTAGTGAGTTTCTTACATTCCAGGGTAAGAGCCTTTAGCCTTTCAACTGTGCTCCTGGCTGTTGCTTCTCTTTGGTTTCTAACATCTTGTGGGGTCTCGGGTACAATGCGTAGCTCCAAATCTGCTATGCGTTGCTATAACTGCTGGATCACTTCTTCAAGCTATGCTCCTTGCTTGGGAACTTGGTCTTCTACTTTTACTTCGACGACTGTCATAGAGCGAAGTGCTCTGTTGACTACTTCTTTTACTTTGAGTTGCTCCACTAGAAACTGGTCCTTTTCTTGTTGTAGCTGTGATTTTTCTTCATTAAACTTCACTTGGATGACAAGCTTTTCCCATTCTACAGCACTACGTTGCTCTACAAGTACTCCCTGTACTTGTGCCAAAGCCTGGGTGGCTTGCGCTATTTCTTCTTGTGTTCATCGAAGGTGAGCTTCGACTGTATCAATGAGGCGATGGAGTTGAGCTGGCTCATCTCCTAAGTTGTGCTCTCCCGATGCAGTGGAGATTGTGTGGCTGGACTTTAAGGCTTGCTATACTCCTCGTAGTTCAGTCTCAATCCAATCATACATCTCTTCTTGATTTTCTATTTTTTTCTTTTCTATTTCTATCGAAGTATCGTTCAAGGCTTCTATAAGGAAGTCAAAGTCATCCGAGGTGAGGACCATCTGCATCTTTTTCATGGAGACCTTTGATTTATTTCGGGAGGAAGGTTTCATAGGAGAACCTTTCCTCTTCTTTAGGGGATCAACCTCATCTCCTTGCTTCTGCTCAAATTCTTTGTCACCTAACTCTTCGCCATCACCTTCTTGCTCTGGTGAGATGGAAGCAGTCTTCACAGATGCACTATCTAAATATTGAACCTCTTCAGTTTTCTTTGTCCTACTAGGTTTGGGTGTATCCTGCGCAGTATCTGGGCTGTCGATGTCAGATATCTCTACAGGGTCTGCTGGAATGAGGAGGTCCACCGACCAGTCGTTGGTGATCTCCTCTAAGTCTTCCTCTATCAGCTTATAGTATGATTGAAGTTGTTTCATGTGCTCAGCAGCGCGTGCTGTGATGTAAATAAAATGTCGGTATGCGTTGACCTTCATCAATGTTCTGAACCTATGTATGGTGTTTGGAGTCATGCAAGGTTTGGACTATATGGCTATCTTCAGTTGGTTGTAGTAGGTATGGAAGACAAAATTAGACTACCACTGTTTATTCATGTTGCTGGAATACCACAGCGTGTTGAACTTCGCGGCTAATGGATCAAAAGGTTCGATGTCCAGGAAGGTCACACCTTCTGGCATATCCCATGCAATGAAAGCGATTAGGATCAAGAGATAGCTAAAGTGAAACTCATATCCTTGATCCTGGGATTCTCTACAGTCGAGCTCTAACTGGTTCACTAGGTACTTCACCCAGTTCATTTGAAGTCCTTCTGCACACTTCCCTGTGAGGTAAACTACAAAACCAATGACTTGGGTAGGTCAGGTCTTGCATACTAGATTCCCTGCGATCAATTGACAGGAAAGGCACATTGCACCACTCTGGATAGAGGCTACCTTGTAGCCTCTCATTCCTTTCTCGACATCGCCATAAGTATCTCTGATTTTCAGTGCCAGAGCATGATCCATGGCTTTTGCAGGGTAAAAGTCTTGAAGATCAGGTCATTGCATACTTAGGCCCGTGATCCGATTGATCAGTGTCAGATCCACTATTATGTAGCGTTTGAGCCACAAATATCCACCATGGTAACAAGACAACAACAAATTGACACATGCAATGGTGTCTTTCGAAGTGAGGGATCTTCATGACATTGAACAAGGTGGACTGTGCGAGGTCATGGGTCCATTGTTGAGGGACGATCTTCAAATTATTTCCCTTGGTTTTGGTGAGGTACTTATGCGGGGAAAGCATGCTGTAGGCTTTGTGATATCTAAGGTTGAAGTCGCTAAACTTCAACGCTGCAATATTATCTTGGTCTGCTCGCACTGTGCAGATCCCTTTCGGGAGGTATGCAATGACCAAGGTGTAGTCGAAGTCTCTGGGCACACTGTCTCAATTTATTGCGCCACTCAGAGGGGAATATATGCAGGTAATATGCTCAGGATCAATTTGGCATTCACTAAATCATCCCTTTGCTTAGTTTTCTTTTCATCTGATAGCTAGGATGGTCCGGCTCTGTGAGCAGTAGATGAAGAGGCTAGTAGTCCTCTCGTCAATGATGCTTGTACCCCTATAGACATCGACATGACTCGTTCAGTCATGAGGTCGATCGAAATTTCTTCGAAAACTTTCTCTGTAGTACTCAACTCGTCCAACATATGCACTCAGGGTTAACAATCTCAGGTTCGAGAAGTAACTTAGACACAATAATGAGATAGAGAGCAAGAGTGCGATGATCATAGTGAAAAATCACTTAGTTTGCGGGTTCAAATTCTCAGTTGGAAAAAGTGTTCTTAGTGCATGGCGCGACAGGATAAGTAGGCAACTCGGTAATGGGTTGTTGGCAACAGGTATGAAGCCTTCATTAACGTCGTTCTGTCCACTATGGCGCAGTCCCAATGGTCTGGTGGAGATATTTCTGTCCATAAATGTCTTT
Source organism: Picea abies (assembly GCA_900067695.1). Lineage (NCBI taxonomy): Eukaryota > Viridiplantae > Streptophyta > Pinopsida > Pinales > Pinaceae > Picea > Picea abies. Next base: position 25,898 of record CBVK0103455514.1, on the reverse strand, counting down.
ATATCTGTTCAGGGTGTGATTTTAACATTTATAATGTCCCCAACGGCTATATTGTTTCACCATGGCGAAGTGCCATGTGTCGTTGTTCTGATATCCCGATGAAGTTCCAATTTTTCAGATTTCCCTTCTACGAAGTTCCCTCTAGAGCCTTCTACAACTAGTCGATCTTATCTCTCTTCTTACTTAGCTTTCTATCCTTATTCCCAGTGAGATTCATCTCAGTATGCCTTTTCCCATTCTGATTCGTATCTTCTTTTGATCTAGTGACTTTGCGTTGTTGAGATTCTTTCCTAAGATTCGAGGGCGGTCCTTCTTCATTATCTAGAATAGGTACCTCAATATTCTGTGGGTATTCTAGCATTCTTGTGACTTCGACATCTGAATCTCTGATGTTAATTAGCTTTGATTTGTTCTTCTTTTCTTCAATCAAGAGAGTGATTTTCCTAGTCATGAAGGCTTTCAACTCTTGCTTCTTCTGCTCTAAGTCTTCTTCTTCTTTCTTTCTGGCTTGATATTTTTCAATCCAAGGGTTTCCTAGTAACATGGTAAATGGGGCGCTGTCCTCAATAAATTTATTTGTCTCAAATTCTTCTTCTGTCAAAGTTCCATTGGCATTCATAGGTATCTGAGCGAGCTTTCCACATAGGTGTATCAACTTTCCTTTGAATATTCCTATTCCTCCAAATGAAGGAATCATAACAGGCCTCCCTATATCTTCCCAAGTTCTTTCTGTCATGATATTCACCTGTGTTTCCTCATATAGAACATCGTCAATGTTGAAGTCTCCTATTCTTGCTTCAAGGCATTCTTTTTCTTTGAAGATCTCTGATAATCTGACATGTCGGTGGTCACTCAGGGTTTCTTTCATTTGTAGAAATACCTTTTCTAATTCTCTTTGGATCTCTGCCATTTATAGATCTGCCTTAGGGTTTTCTTGTCTCATATTCATTTCTTCAAGCTTAACAATCATTCTAGGGAAATCCAATACTTCATGGTCCATAGCTTTACAACAAAGACAACTAGGTCTTTTCCCAGGGCATTCCTTAGCAAGATGGCCTGGTTTTCTGCAACTGTAATAGAGGGTTAATTCTCTCTTTCTTGTAAATGATCCCCAGCCTTTCCTGCACTGTGCATTAGGATCATGGTGGCTAACCTACAAATAATTCTTTCTAGGATCCTGCATCCACTTGTTATTCCAAACATTGTTTCTATGCATAGGTATAACATATTTTTCACTATTCTTATCAGATCTACTCATATCAAATCTTCTTTCATCTAGTGATACCCTACTCTGCAAGCTAGGATGTAATCTATCAAACATACCTAGATCCATACTTGTGAAATAAAATTTTTCACTTATCATACCTCTACAGAGCATAAAGCTTTCAGATCTTGAACTTTTTTAATACTCTTACCTTTATCAGAGGACATAGCTTTCATATCTTACCTCTTCTCTTCAGATCAGACTTCTTTCTTTAGCACAAAGATTTATAAATCAAGTAGAATACTGCACACTAGGGCCACTGATATACGCACAGAGCTTCCACAATTTTAGATCGGATCTTTGCACAAATCTTCTTCTTCCTCAATTCCCAACAATCACATCTTCAGGTCCTAACAACAAAACCATTTGTTGGCACAGGGGCAAACCCGGGGTTCAACTCTATACAACGCACCAACAAAACCCTAAATACCAGCCCTTTCGACAAAACTTGCGAAGTAGATGAAGTCTCACCCGAGGTAGAGGCAGGGGTGGTTGCAGGACTCAGGTGTCTGAAACCTTAGCTGAGACATAGATCTGTGATTATAATACTTGATAGAGCGCTTAGCACCATTAGTTCATCATTGTTTAACCAATATTTACTTCGCAGGAAAACAGAGCATTGCAACATTCACTCTGACCTATTGTATTTAAGCACTTATCATACACAATTGGATCAAATCTAGTAGATTCAAGCACTAAGCCTACTTACCTATGTCATATCTAACATCCAGATTCATCATAAGCACAAAGCATAAACAGATCTATCTATCTATCTCAAAGCACTTAGCAACAAAAGACATAAACACATCAAAACATCACACAGAGCAGTATAACATAGTATTTATGTGGTTCACCACCACCCTGGGGCTACGTCCACTAACTCTTCTTCTTTATTATCTTCTTCAAAGGGTTACATGCACAGAGCCTCAAAAACCCAGTCCGCATAGGACATAATATCTGCGCAACTCGCTAGATCCTTCTTCCTTGCATTGCAACACAAAGAACTCCACAATCCTTTACAACCTCTTGCACTTAGTTTTGGAAACTTCTCACAATATTCACAGAGCATTTACAAATCATATATCCAAAACTTAGCTTATCGGCCTCTCCTCATGTAGATCTATTTTCTTACATTGCCTAGACATCTATTTATACTTTACAAATTAGGCCTAAACATGGGTAAACCCATGGGATGACATCCCATACCCATTACATATTCCTAAATCCCCAAAAGGATCCAAAATGGGGTCGAGATCCTGCGATCTCTGCTTCAACTTGTGATCCTTCTTTGACAGGCTATTGAAGTCCCAAAATAGGTCAAAATGACCAAGAATTTCCCAAAACTTGGTCAAGGGCCAAAAACCAAGTCAGCATGGCCACTCTGGGAGGATGTCTTCTCGATGCTAATATATGGATAACATCAATGCCTTGGGCAATTGACCACTAGCCAAATCATCATGGCTAATCATGTGAGTGAATGTATCATTCTCCTCAGTCAAATCAACATGATCAATCTAGGAGAATGTCTTCCCGATACAACCACCTAGAGAAACATCATCACCTCGAGTATTTTCCACTCCTTCTCAAATCAACATGATTAAGGAGAAAGACTACACCTGGGCCATTCACCACTAGCTAAATCAACATGGCCTCGTGAGTGAATTTAACATTCTCCCTTGGTCAAATAAGCATGACCAATATGGGAGAATGTATTCCCGATGCCATAGCTCACAAAAAATGATGTTGTCATGTACAATTGCTTGGGTTGGTCATCCCAAAAATCTGTATAGACCTCCCTCTTGAACACCAATCATTGTTGCAGAGTCTATACTCGAGTCCTTAGTCCATACAAGAACCTGTCCATTCATGAATGCAACTCTATAGACTTTATCCTCCAATGTTGAGGTAGAAAGCAGGTTCTTCTTCAACCTTGGTACATACAAGACATCTTGTATATGAAGAGTGTCCTTTTCCTCTAGTTGGAATGATGTTGTCCCAACTCCTCTCACTGCATACATGGTTCTATCACCAAGTTCTACTCATAGTGCCAACTCCCTCTTTCCTTTTTCCTTGAAGTCTCCTGATCCAAAATGGCTACTGCCACACCAACCATGCTTTTGTTCCCTATGTCTTGAAGGATATCCACTCTTTTCACATCAATGTGCACACAATCAAAAATCAATTACCATGTTAGAAATCTTCATGCAAAACACAAGCTATCTCTCTAATTTTCCTGGGCCCTCTTGTGAGGGATTCAAGCCTAGTCCCACTCTAATACCATGTTGATTTTTTTTATATGAGATGATATGATATATTGATTATTACAATGATGAATGTGCCAAATATATAGATAACCTAAAGGAACATATGGTGACCATCCATGAAAGGACGTGTCCCTTGGACAATTAATACCTATTTATTATATATATACATTAGATTATAAATATATTATTTATATATTATATTAATAATAGTATTAATAATTAATAATTATATTATTAATTATTAATCTAGGAGAATGGCTACCTGATGTTGCCCACACATCAACAAATGAGGGGTTTGAAAATAACGTAAAGTGAATATAATGAATGGAAAATCGAATCAAACCATATCCTTTTATTGATTATAATAATCAATCACAGATTCGAATCTCCCCTTTTTTTTATAATTTCTAGAAAATAATTAACAGAACAAAATTTCCAAAATCCCTTTTATCACAATGTTTTTATCCATAGAACAACACTCTTTTGAACTATGTTCTTTCAAAAAATTTATTCACTAAACTTATCTTTCTGATAGATTGATGTTGGTTGTGGAGCCTGATTATCTTCCCGTTTCAGAGGTCTTTGTTTTCAGCCTTGTTTATACCCCATGAAGACTATACACCCCTCCATGCGTGGGGGTTGCAGGGGGGCTTTCCCCCTCTGCGGGGTTTGGGGGCAAGCGGGCCCCCAACAGGGGTTCAGGGGCGAAGCCCCCAAAGTAAAAATTTCCTTGTAAATATATATTGTAATTTCATAGTAAATTTAGGCTGCTCATTATAAGGTTGTCAATCTAACGATAGAAGTTATGTTAGGGTTTTTTCCCCTATAAGGCAACCCTGTTTTATGAGGGAATTGTATTGCGGCTATATATCATTGCAAATATTGTATTCTAAGAGAGGAGACTGTGAGAGAATGAAGAGGAAGTTACAATGGGTGTGTTGTAGGTTGTATCCCTTCATTTTGTTGGATAATAAAAAGGAAGGATCTGACAATTTATTTGTTGGATGTAGCCCACACTGGGTGAACCACACATATCTATGTCTTTATTGTATTGTGTATCTTCTATGTTTTATTTCCAAATTTTTATTTTATTTTATTGTTCCGCGATCTTGTTTTTCTAACAACAGGTATCAGAGAAAAAGGTAACTCACAGGAAAAGAGGGTTCCTGGTTTAAGTGTGAGAAATGGCAGAAGATGGAAAATTTAGGGTCGAGAAATTTAACAACCAAAAATAACAGTTATGGAAGATTATTTATATCAGAAGGATCTATTCCTACCATTGGGTGGAATAATAAAGAAGTCGACGGCCATGAATGGTGGAGAATAGGAGGTTCTTGACAGAAAGGCACTAGGAATGATATGGTTGAGCCTGGCAGCGTCGATGGATTTCAATATTTCGAAAGAAAAGACAACAAAGGAGCTGATGGATGCATTGGCTAATCTGTATGAAAAACCCTCGACATCCAATAAGGTATTTCTAATGAAGATATTATTTAATATGAAGATGTCAGAAGGTGGGTCTGCTGCAGATCATTTAAATGAATTTAATACGGTTACTAATCAACTAAGTTCAGTAAAATTGGACTTTGATGATGAGGTCGGGGCTCTTTTAATCTTGTGCTCATTGCCAGAAAGTTGGAATGGCTTGGTCATGGATGTAAGTAACTCTGTCTCTAGTTCAAACATTCTAAAATTTGAATGATGTTGTTGGTGTTATCCTTAGCGAGGAAATGCGACGAAAAAACACATGTGAGACATCAGGTAATGTGTTAAACATGGAAAACAATGGAAGACAAAAGGATAGAGGAAAGGGATCAGGGAGCCACTAGAATTCTAGGAAGGGCAGATCCAAACAAAAACTGGAAAAAATAGAGTGTTGGAATTGTGGGAAGAAAGGACATCTGAATAAATACTGCAGAGCTCCAAAGAAACAAAGAGATGGACAACAAGAGAAAAATTAGGAAGCAAATATAACAGGTGATGTGTTACAATATGCTTTGATTCTTTTGTAGATAATATTTTTAAGTCTTGGGTAGTATATTCAGGAGATTCATTTCATGCCACACCCCATAGGAAACATTTTCTAGATTATGTTCAAGCCCATAGGAAACATTTTCTAGATTATGTTCAAGGTGATTTTGGATAGGTTCATTTTGGTGATGATGCACCATGCAAAATTGTTGGAATGGGAAAGGTAAAAATAAAGAAAAGGAATGGAAACCAATGGTTGTTGAAAGAGGTAAGACATGTTCCATATCTAAGGAAAAATCTAATTTCAATAGGGAAATTGGCAAGTGAAGGTTGTATATCCATATTTATAGATAAGGTGTGGAAGGTCACCAAAGGATAGTTGGTGATAGAAAAAGGAGAAAAGGTAGGTACATAGTATTTATGTACTGGTAATACTGAATCTTCTATCTCTTTAGCTTCTATAGGAGTGGATACAACAACGTGGCATCATAGGCTTGGACACATGAGTGAGAATGGGATGCATATACTTCACAAAATAAATTTGTTGCTATATCTTAAACAAATTTATTTGGATTTCTGTGAGTATTGTGTTTATGGAAAACAAAAGAGAGTCGGATTTCTCAGAGTTGGAAAAGAAAAGAAGAGTGAAAGGTTAGCGCTTGTGCATACAGATGTATGGGAACCAACTCATGTATCATCTCTTGGTGGCTCTTGTTATTATGTTACTTTTATTGATGATGCAACTAGAAAAACTCGAGTTTATTGCATTTGGCAAAAATATGATGTTTTTGATACTTTTAAGAAATGGAAAGCTTTGGCCGAGAATGAGATAGGAAAAAGGTTGAAATGTATCAGATCAGACAATGGAGGTGAATATTGCAGCAAGGATTTTGATGATTACCGTTCATACCATGGGATTTGTAGAGAGAAAATAGTTCTAGGAACACCACAAGGAAATGGTGTGTCAGAAAGGATGAACAAGACAATCATGGAGCGTGTAAGGAGTATGAGATTGCATGCTCAGTTTCCCTTATAGTTTTGGGAAGATGTTATAAATACTTTTGTTTACTTAATAAACATAGGACCTTCAATCTCTTTGGATGGTAGAATTCCAGAGGAGGCATGGACATGTAAAAAGGTAAACTATTATATTTTGAAGACTTTCAGTTGTGAAGCATTTGTCCATATTGATAAAGAAAATAGAACAAAGCTTGAGGAAAAATCCAAAAAGTGTACCTTTATTGGATACAGTGTTAACGATTTTGTTTATCCCTTATGGGATTATGAAAATCACAAAATCATTAGGAGTAGAGATGTCATATTTAATGAGAAGGTCATTGTTGTCCCTCGACCAAGTTTTGGAGAACCTTGGTTGTGTTTGACCATTTTTGGGGACTTCGACAGGCTAGTCGAAGATAGAGCGCCCAGGCGAAGCGGAGATCGTGGGATCTTGCCCCCTTTTTGCGGGATTTTTGGGTTTAGGTTTTATGTAACAGGTATGGGATGTCGTCCCATGGGTTTACCATGCTTAGGCCTATTTTGTAATGTATAAATAAGTAGTTAGTTGATGTAAGAAGGAGTCAGTTGTAAGCCAATATGCTAAGTGCAAATACTTGTGAATGCTTTGTCCATACCATATGTAGACTTGCTGAGCTAAGTGCAAGTGACTTGTAGTGATTTGTGCGCAGAATGTGTAAGGCTCTGTGCTTAGACCTAACTTAGGGAAGAAGGATCTGGCGAGGTGCGTGTAGATATCTTGTCCTATGCGGAGTGGGCTTTGTGGCTTTGTGCATGTAAGGATATTGAAGAAGTTAATAAATAAGAAGAAGAGTTGGTGGATGTAGCCCCATGTTGGGGTGAACCACGTATATCCTGTGTTGTGGTTGATTTGTGTGATTAATGTGATTTATGCTTAGTGTTGAATCTTTATGTATGTTAGATGCATCTAATGTAGTAGCTTAGTGCTTAATACCATGAATGAATACTATATATTCCTGTTGCTATGTGATGAATGGTTAGATGTGCTTAGATCCTGTTGAATACTGCGTTGTTATGTAATTAGGGTTTTTACCTGCGATGTGAATGAGGGTCAAGGACTAATGAATGTTAATTGCAAAGTGCTCTGTTAAGTATTGTGATCATAGATCTGTGTCCCATATAGGTTGTAGACACTTGAGTTCTGCAACCCCCCTGCCTCTACCTTAGGTGAGACTTCATCTGCTTTGCAGGTGTTGCCGAAAGGGCCGGTAGTTAGGGTTTTGTTGGTGTGTTGTTGAAGCATTGAACCATGGGTCTGCCCCTGTGCCAACAAATGGTTATTCGAGCCACGCAGTGTCTACTGTGTCATTGTCATCAGGGGGCATATAAGTAGGGGATGAGCCTGCCCAGCTACGTAGAACAGTAGATGCGATAGAGGCTCACCTTCGTCGGGTCTAGGAAGAAAAAGAGCAGGCCATAGAGGCATTGAAGTAAGCAAATGAGGAAGCCCTAGAGTAGCGTTGGGTTGCAAAACAAGAGAAAGATGACCTCCAGGTGAAGTTTGCAGAGGATAGAGCGTAGATCCAGAAGGATAAAGATCAGCTGCTCGCAGAGCAGATCAGAGTTAAAGAAGTAGTCACTAGAGAAATTTTCTCTGTGCCAGGCCTAGCATAGATGGAAGAGGAAACAACTGAGAGCCAAGTAGGGAAGCCCGCTGAAGCCATTTATCAGCTCTAAGCAAGAGTAGCAGAACTAGAATTGCAAGCAGTGGCAAGAACTACGCAGGAATTACGAGATTAGAGGGAAGAAACTGTCCGCAGTGTAGTCGAAAGAATCAAGGAATTGGCCTTAGAATACAAGAAACTCAGTCATCGAAGTACGCATACCTATGAGTGCCTTGCAGAGGACCCAAAACTAAGGACATTAGAGTCACAGCTCCAGGAAGCAAAGCAACAAGCAACAAAAGTACAAGCACAGTTGAAGCTACTGTCAATGGTCGAGAAGATAAAAAGGTCACAAGAACAACGCGTAGTTCAACAACAGGTCCATGCCATCCAGAGTAAAGTCATGGAAGTGACCCAAAGACTTCATTCGGTACAGGATGAAGACTTCATGGAAGTGACCCAAAGACTTTGAGGAGATCAAGGGACAAGGCACACAACTGGAACAAGTGGTCACTACAATGGAACAATGCTTGGAAGGACTTGTCACCAAGAAAGTCATTCAGGAGTTCGTCGAGTAGGAGGCTCTGGTGAAGTAGCAAGTTGAGGCAGCTCAAGCCAAGCTTGAGGCTTTTGAGGCAGAGTTTCCCAAATCAGAGTGACTCGGGACGAGTCATAGGTGAGTGTTGGGGGCCTGTTGGTCCTCGACCAATTTTTGGAGAACCTTGGTCATGTTTGACCATTTTTGGGGACTTTGACAGGTTGGTCGAAGAAAGAGCACCCAGGCGAAGCAGATATCGCGGGATCTCACCCCCTTATTGCGGGATTTTTGGGTTTAGGGGTTATGTAACGAGTATGGGATGTCAGCCCATGGGTTTACCATGCTTAGGCCTCTTTTGTAATGTATAAATAAGTAGCTAGGTTATGTAAGAAGGAGTCATTTGTAAGCCAATGTTCTAAGTGAGAATAGTTGTGAATGTTTTGTGCATACCATATGTAGAGACTTGCTGAGATAAGTGCAAGTGACTTGTAGTGGTTTGCGCAAAGATTGTGTAAGGCTCTGTTCTTAGACCTAACTCGAGGAAGGAGGATCTGGAGGGGTGCACGCAGATCTCCTGTCCTATGCAGAGTGGGCTTTGTGGCTCTATTCATGTAAGGAGATTGAAGAAGCTAATAAAGAAGAAGAATAGTTGGTGGATGTAGCCCCACGCTGGGGTGAACCACGTATATCTTGTGTTGTGGTTGCTTTGTGTGATTAATGTGATTTATGCTTAGTGCTGAATCTTTATGTATGTTATATGCATCTAATGTAGTAGCTTAGTGATTAATACCATGAATGAATACTAGATCTATCTGATGTTATGTGTTGAATTGTTAGATGTGCTTAGATATTGTTGAATATTGCATTGTTCTGTAATTAGGGTTTTTACCTGCGATGTGAATGAGGGTCAAAGACAAATGAATGTTAATTGAAAAGTGCTCTATTAAGTATTGTGATCACAGATCTATGTCCCAGCTAGGTTGTAGACACTTGAGTCATGAAACTCCCCCTGCCTCTACCTCGGGTGAGACTTCATCTGCTTCGCAGGTGTTGCCGAAAGGGCCGGTAGTTAGGGTTTTTTTGGTGCGTTGCTAAAGCGTTGAACCCTGGGTCTTCCCCTATGCCAACAATCATATACAAAGATCAATTGTAGGGCAAGAAACAGGAAAAATAAAAACCTGAATACACGGTGCTTGATGAGATTACTAAAAAATAAATTCCAAAGGTACTAGAAAATCAAAATGTACAACAACAGGAGAAACATGTACCTCAAACTACCTCAAGCGTTGTTAGAATATCTACCAGGTTAAGTAGAACCCCTAAATGATACTCTCCTTCATTGTGTTATTTATTGTTGACTGATTCTGGTGAACCCGAATTTTATGAAGAGGCAATGTAGGTAGACACTAAAAAGAAGTGGGAGAAAGGCATGAAAGAGGAAATGGATTTCCTGGTAAATAACCAAACTTGGGACTTGGTTCAGTTTCCTGCAGGAAAAAGAGCATTGCAGAATAAATGGGTTTACAAGTTGAAGGAAGAAGATGGAGGTAAAAAGCGGTATAAGGCTAGAATTGTTGTAAATGGGTTTGCACAAAAGAAAGGTGTAGATTTTGATGAAATATTTTCTCCTGTTGTTAAAATGACTTCAGTTAGGACTATTTTAAGTATTGTAACAGTAGAAAATTTGCATCTTGAACAGTTAGATGTAAAAACAACTTTTCTCCATGGGGATTTGGATGAAGAGATTTATATGCAACAACCATAGGGGTATGAGGTCAAAGGGAAGGAGAATTTGGTATGCATTTTGAAGAAGAGCTTGTATTTCCTAAAGCAAGTTCCAAGCAGTGGTATTTGAAGTTTGACAGGTTTATGAAAAAGCACTGTTATAGTAGATTCTATTATGATCATTGCGTTTATTTTAAAAGGCTAGAAAATGGAAACTATATTATTTTGCTATTGTATGTAGATGGCATGCTTGTTGCAGGTTATAATATACAGGATATAAATGTGCTCAAGAAGAAATTATCTAATTCATTTGCGATGAAGGATTTGGGTGTTGAAAAGAAAATCTTTGGTATGAGAATAACAAGAGACATGAAAAATCGCAAATTGACATTGTCTCAGGGTGAGTACATAGAGAAGGTGTTGGAGAGGTTTAGAATGCAGAATACAAAAACAATTAGTACACCTTTGACCAACCATTTCAAATTAACTAAGGAAATGTGTCCCAAGACATAGGAGGAGATAGAATACATGTCCAGGGTCCCTTATTCATCAACAAGACATAGGAGGAGATAGAATACATGTCCAGGGTCCCTTATTCATCAACAATTGGTAGTTTGTTGTATGCAATGGTTTGCACAAGACCATATATTGCACATGTAGTGGGAGTTGTGAGCATGTATATGAACAATCTAGATAAAGAACATCGGGAGGTAGTAAAATGGATTCTCAGGTATTTGAGAGGTATTGTTACTCATGCATTATGTTTTGGAGGTTCAAACATTGTTCTATAGGGATATGTTGATTCATGTATGACAGGTGATAAATATAGTAGGAGGAGCACCGTAGGGTATGATTTTATTATAGGTGGAACAATAGTAAGTTGGATTTTGAAACTACAAAAGGTTGTTGCACTTTCAACAATAGAAGCAGAGTATGTTGTTGCTACAGAGGCTAGTAAAGAAATGATTTGGTTACAGAGGTTTATGGAGGAATTGGGAAAAAAACAGGATAATAGCAGGTTGTACTGTGACTGTGAGAGTGCCATTCATCTTGCAAAGAAATCATCCTTCCATTCGTATACTAAAAATATACATCTTAGGTATAATTTCATACGATCCATCTTGGAATATGGACATTTGAAGTTGGAAAAGATACATACTAGCCATAATCCTATAGACATGTTAACAAAGGGAGTAACTAGGGATAAATTGAGTTCCTTCTCAGTTTCAGTTAGTATTCAAGCATGAAGGTGAAGATGATAAATTTTTCAGGTCTAAGGTGAATCATAGTCTAGAAATTAAAATTAAAACATCGATGGAGTTGTTGTGATTAGTCTCCAAGTGGGAGATTGTTGATTGTGGAGCATGATTATCTTCCTGATTTAGAGGTCTTTGTTTTCAGCCATGTTTATACCCCATGAAGATTGTACACCCTGGTAGGAAGATGGACATTTGAAGTTGGAAAAGATACATACTAGCCAAAATCCCGCAGACATGTTAACAAATGGAGTAACCAGGGAGAAACTGTGTTCCTTCTCAATTTCAGTTGGCCTTCAACCATGAAGGTGAAGATGAGAAATTTTCTAGGTCCAAGGTGGAGTATAGTCCAACAAGTACAACAACAGTGGAGTTGTTGTGATTAGTATCCAAGTGGGAGACTGTTGGTTGTGGAGCCTTATTCTCGTCCCGATTCAGAGGTTTGTTTCATCTGTGCTTGGATCCCATTCCTTAACACAAGGGTGTGGGGGGGCTTCCAACTATCATGGAAATTTGGGAAAAATTGCCTTGTAAAATATTGTAATTTCATAGTCAATCTGGACCGTTCATTATAAGGTCGCACATATGATGGTATAATTTATTTTTAGGGATTTTTACCCTAGAAGGAAACCCTCTTTTATGAGGGAATTGTATTGCGGTAGTGTATTATTATGAATATTGTATTCTCATAGAGGATACTATGAGAGAAAGAAGAGGAAGTTATAACGAGTGTGTTGTAGGTTGTATCCCTTCATTTTGTTGGATAATAAAAAGGAATGACCTGGATATTTCTCTGGTGGATGTATCCCACACTGAGTGAACCATGTATATCTGTGTCTCTATTGTATTGTGTATCTTATGTGTTTTTTTTTTCTCATTTGTTTTATTTTATTGCTCTGCGATCCTGTTTTTCTAACAAAAATCACAATTCTAGGGCCAACTACAAGTGACGAAAGAACACACTTATAAAAATCTAAAGGTAATCAACCAAGAAAACAATAGATGGTAGGATCTTTTGAAGACAGGATATCAAGACATTAGAGAAGAAATGGGAAGTAGCTACCCCAAACTCCATGCATCATCCCTTCTTAGTGCAAGTGACCCTTGCTTCATGGGATCACCCTCCAAGGGTACAAAAGGTGTGATATGACGCCTGCCCCAGGTATCATGGGAATCCCCCCACAGTCACCTCTTTAGACACATAGGCAAGGTCACTAAGGATACCAACTCTCAGTCGACCTCTAAGGGGGTACACTCGACAGTCGAGACCGAACATATGGGCATGATATATGAGTCCAAGAGAACTGAAGACAATGTTGAATTACTAAGAGGGGATGGTGAATCAGTAATAGAGAAATATAATCCTTTTCACCATAAAATGCAAGTGTTATATCAATGTAGCATTATCATCCATATTGTATTCTGAGAGAGGAGACTGTGACAGAAAGAAGAGGAAGTTACAATGGGTGTGTTGTAGGTTGTATCCCTTCAGTTTGCTGGATAATAAAAAGGAAGGAATTGGAAATTTCTCTAGTGGACATAGCTGACACTGGGTGAACCACATATATATGTGTCTCTATTGTATTTTGTATCTTCCATGTTTTATTTTCGCATTTGTTTTATTTTATTGTTTTGCGATCCTGTTTTTATAACAATTGAATCCAATACCAAGGTGACAGGGTGCAAACAAACTTAGCCAATAATTTGTATCATTTGTCACCTTTCTTCTTATAGGAGGTCGAACTCTAATCAACACTGAAATTCCTAAAACATTTGTGTCGAACAATAAATCCTAATAGCATGCTACCAAAACTCGCAAAATAAATTTGTAGAAGTAAATAACAACAAACAAGTCGTGGCCTAATGCCTAAATCGAGGGACCCATACAAATTTTGCAATAACTCTCGAGTTTAACCATCCATTACAAAATATCCAAATTGAATCAAGGAGCAAGAAAAACCCTCATTCTGAACGAAAACCCATTTTGCAAGTCGTTCAAGACCAAACACAGCCAAATGAGAAAAAATTGAAACTGTTCAAGGGTTGACCAGATTGACAAGTCGAAATGGGAGTTTGACATAATGATTTTTTCCAGCATGGCTATGATTGTAATAGATAGCAATGCGGGCTACATACATGATAAAAAATACCCAAACAAACCCTCATGCTTTCATGATGTTGGGGTTTGAAACCATACCACAATACTTATCATAATCGGTGAAGTAAATATTTCCATAAGCCCAAAACCAATAGGAGTTAAAAATGGGGTTATTAACAACGTTTTTTTGAATGATTGTTTTAAAGAAAAACTCGTAATGAGTACGAAATGAACCCATAGTGAACGATACAAATACCAGACAAGTAATATTAATAATGCATCATTACTAACAATAACCCAACTTAACTTCCTTTTCACAATTCTACAAAACCCAGGCCCTTGTCCATCATTGTATTTGAACTTGTCATTTCATTCCATTAAAAACTTCAAACAACCCAGAAAATACTTCATTCAAGAACATAGGGGCATAATAATAAGACACATACAACATGCAAACAAATGCACCAATATCCCAATTTTATCAGAGAAAGAGTAAACCATTGATGGTAGAAGAGTCAAAGAGTTCCATACTTGTTAAAATTTGATCAAAAATCCACGAAAGTAGTAGCCCCAAATCTCAACAAACCACCGAAAAATATGAAACCACAGTTAACAGTAGCGATGAGCTCCCAAGGAAATGAAAATACAAAAGATGGTATACCAACAAAAGAAATGAGACGAGTTCAATTACTCTACGTCGCTTCAGCCATCAACCAACCATAAATTGCATCCAACAAAAACTTACACGGTGGATCACACTCAGCGCCAACTCAAATCCAACCTTATGTCATACATTAACCTGTCAACCAAATATTTTGGTATATATCCCATACTCACAATGGATAGGAGCATCGTTGTTTTTAAAAGAAGTCAAATTAATTAAAACACCAAGCAACATGAAGTATGATATATGAGATTTGCATTGTAACTTGAGTTCATTCATATTTGTGCGCGATGGCCCTAGCATAACTTTGGAACCTTTATATGATACCATTGGTGATATATGGTAAATAAAACTCGACCAACCTTTTTAATTTAAAAACATATTGCATTCATAACACATCCTTTCATTGATAACACATCTTTGTGCTTGTATGCAACATAGTTTTTCTTGGAGGTCCTTTTCTTTTGACGAATATCACATCATTTAAAATGAAATATGAGGATGGAAATATTTCCAAGTACCATTTTAGAGCCACTTTATGTATGTGAGAACATCAAATATCAATTGGACCAAAAACATTCTATGAAAGCTATATTGTATAGGAGGGATTCAACTTATACACTTTTCTCTTAAGGGGTCCCACCTATTAATTATTAATATCATATAGTATAAGTATAATGTATTGCAATTCTTTTTAGGAAGGATTCTCATTGCGCTTTTATGCGTCAACAATTGGCGACTCCACAAGGAAATATTCTTATAAAAGATTTATAACTCAGAACTATGGTTTTGAATGAAATTGATAGGGTGCATAATAAGAGATGATAGTAATAACCAAGAACAAATTTACACAACATGGGGGAAAATAAAATGAAATTTAAATGATGTATGGATTGGGACTTCATGGAATGACTTATGGAAAGTGGGATGTGTGAGGGGGTTTGGTCATGTTTGCATAACAATCATAAAAAACCACAATATGCATCTGAAATAACCTTCATTGAGAATTCAACATTTGCTGCAAGTTTTATGTAATCATCTTATATGCTCTTATAAAATATAAATGGAATGAAGAAAGGGAAAGGAGAAAAAGGGAGGGTCAAAACCATCTAGCCCACAACAAAATTGAAACTGAATGTATACTTCATCAATATTTAAAGAAAAGAGTACCATAATATCTCAGTTGTGTATCAGATTTCATTACTGACCAACAATATTTACAGAAAATGACTAATGACATAACTAATCCAGTTTACTTCACCTCAAGTTCCAGGGATAATTTTAAGGATGGGAATTTATATTAAAATGTAGAAATCTAGGCTAATCTTACCGGTCCTTAAGCTGCAAAATGTAAAATGTTTGATGATAGTTTTGTAAAAAAATTCAAATTTTTAACGATTTTATATAGTTTTAATAAAATTTTGGCGAAATTTAAGGTAAAATATTTTTATTCTATAAAATTTGGGTGAATCATTTTTATAAAAAATGGAAATTGGCGAATAGTTTTTTGGGAAAAACCATGGAAAATTAGCCCCTTTGCGAAATTTAGCCCCTAAAATCATCTATGAGGTTCTCAACACAAAAGGTTATGAAATCAAGAATAGAACATACAATGATAAATAAAACAACAACAATAATCAAGAAAAAAAACAAAGACAAAAATGTACAAAAAGAAAATACTTACATATGCTTGACTATGATGAAATGGATTTTTTTTTCTATAGATTTAACAAGAGTAAAAGCATGCTTCTCAATATAAGAATATTTAATTTTGTCATCTAACAAACTTTGACTCATGTAAGGTACATGTTTTTCGTTTCTAGTCATCATTCTATAAGAGGATAGCAAAAATTGCTTCTTCTGTAGCGTTTGTGTATATGACAGTCTTTTTCAAAGTTCAGTTTTGCGAGAAACGATGTAGAATTTCTTTCTTTCTTAATCTTTACGAAATCATTTTCAACATCATCTGTCCAAGAGAAATAACAATCTTTCTTAAGTAGATTATGGATTAGTTTAACAATGATAGAGAAATCAGGAACAAACCTCCGAACAAAATTAATAGTGCCCATAAAAGCTTGAATTTCTTTCTTAGATGTAGGGGTAGGAAGATTCAAGATAGTGGAAATCCTCTCATGATCAATGCTTATTCATGTTGGGTTGTTATATTCTTTGTAGTGAAATTCTAGTCGAGGTAAATCAACTGACAGTCGAAGGTCGAAGCAGATCGACAACAGGTCGAAGTCGAGGTAGATTTACAACAAGTTGAAGGCCAAGGAATTTGACTGGGTAAAATCAAAGTTGAATATATCGATGGAAATTAAACCAACAAGAGGTCAAAGTGTATGCGTGAGATGACCGACTAGAGACCGAATGAAGGATCAATTGGTAGTCGAATGGTAACCTAACTTGGAGTCAACTATAATAGAATATTGGGTTTTGCGGGATTTGTAGCTAATGATATGCATGGCTCTGTAACCATTTTTTGGGTGCCAATATTTAGGGTTTTTCTTGTTGCAAAGCCTATAAATAGGCATGTTGAAACTATGTAGAGGGTAATGCGAGAATGCTAATGTTGTAATGATAATGTATGGTAAATCATAGGTTGTTGGTCATGTATATGTAAGTTGAATTGGCTACAGGGTTGTTCTTTCTTGTGCAAGAAGGTATGATGTCGATTGTGTCTTAGGTATTGACCAAGGTTAGACATGTAACCTTTTATTATGATTGAATAAGACAAAAACAAAGAATAATGATCAAATGAATGTTTTTTTTCTCGGTTAAGGGTTTCTAGGGTAAAATCTCGATGTATTGTGTGATTTATTGTTTCATTTACATTCTTGATTAAATTCTTATTCTTTTCTGCTAGGATTAGTGTGGAAGTGCCCTGCATTTCCTGACATGTGGTATCAGAGCTTAGGTCTTCCCTGAAAAGTGAGTTATCAGAGCGGTGTAATTCTTTGGCGAGTATATCAGATCTTGATTTTCCAATATTGAATATTGGAACTAAACCCTAGGTACAATAAGATTTGTAAGTCATAAATTGTGTTAAAGATTGCGGTAAGGAATGGCGAGCAGTTCAAAAATAGAGATAGAAAGATTCAATGGCCATAATTGTGAGCTTTGGAAGATTAAAATAAAATAACTTCTTGTAGATCGAGAACAATGGACAATAGTCTGTCTAGGTACCCATCCTACAAGAACGTCGACAGAAGAATGGGAGAAAATCAAAAGAAAAGAAAGAAGTACGATTCAAATTTGTCTTGTATATTCGGTGTTGTTGAGTGTCTCGAGTCAAGATTCAGACAAGAAACTATGGGACAAAATGGGAATATTATACCAGTTGAAATATCTGGTAAATAAGTTGTTTCTCAGAAAGAAACTGTATCTTCTGAGGATGAGTGATGGAAATTTGGTGTATAATCATTTAAATGTGTTTAATACCATGCTAAGCAATTTATCGTATGTGGATATTAAGATCACTGACGAGGAGAAGTGTATCAACCTATTATGTTCTTTTCCAGACTCCTGGGATAGCTTAGTCGTGGCTATTGGGAGTAATACAACCACACTAGCGGTAGAGGATGTGGTTGCTTCTCTGTTGTCAAAATAAATGAGAAGGAAGAACATGAAATGATCGACCAAAGATGCTCTGGTAGTGAAAGGTTGACCAATAGACAGAGATAAAGGAAGATTCTTAGGTAGAAAATTCAAGTTGAAGGGTAGATCTAAATCCATGGCTTAGTCGACACAAAGGTGATGGAAATGTGGTAAAGACGGGAATTATAAAAAGGATTGTAAGTCGAAGGAAATACAAGGAAGTGTTGGATTCGACGAGAAGCAGTCGACTCAGATAAAGATGAACTTGGAGAAGGGAGGTGATGTGTACTTGGCATCGACCAATACACAATTGGATCAAGATATTTGGTTGATCGACTCAGGAGAATCCTATCATATGACACCACATAAATAATGGTTCTATGAATATGAAAGATATGATAGGGGTAATGTGTTCTTGGGGGATGACTCGACAACCATAATTGTTGGACAGGGAAGAGTCCAACTAACATTGCAGGATGGGAGGAAAATAACCCTTCTAGGTGTGCTACACATTCAAGGTTTGGCAAGAAACATGATATCTGTAAGCAAGATGAGTGATGCATGAGTGCATACTTTGTTTCAAAAGGATTCGTGCAAGATGGTTAGAGGTGTGATGGTCTTAATGAAAGGAGTTCAGATTGGTACCCTATACAAGATGTTGGGGAATTTTGAATCGACTGGATGCAAAAACAATGTTTCCCCTGGAATCGTCTCGACTCGAATTGATGTCGACACAACTTGACTTG
>CBVK0103455505.1:0-11052 GCA_900067695.1 Picea abies | reverse complement strand
TTCTTTGCACTCAAGGTTCTTCGGGGCTGCGGCCGGCGATGTCACAGGTTTTATCCATGCTGACCACCGATTTAGAGATTCGTGTTCAGCCTAAACAACCAGCTTTCGTAGATGCTTCTGCTGCCAGACCGGCGAGCTCCGCAGCCACAAACAACTCTGCAACCTCAACTTCTGCTACTGCAAGCAAAACTTGGAGTTTCGCCTCCACAAGCGGTTCTGCACCTCAACTTCTGCTGCTGCATCTCATCAATCTGGTGGATCTATGACCGTGCCTTTATTTCCCCCTTAGTCAACCACTCGGAAACGTGCATGCAATGCTTTATTTCATTATTTATTTACTGTAAGTTTAGCGCGAGCATGATTCTGCAGCAAAATACAGTTGTACATGGATGTTTCAGCAACCCTGGTGTGTGTATTGGGTTGAGGATAGAAATAATTTTTTTCTGGAGAAATAGTGTTATACCACCCTTGTACCATACTAATCACACAGTAATTAGTGCCTAAATCCCCAAAGTAAGTATATATATATATAAACAATACTAACAAGCTTTTTAGTGTATTTTATGTTAAAACTAATACATATTTACGTCTAATAAATGTGATTTTAATCAATATTTAATTATTAATTTCTTAATTATTATAAGAGTATTAGTTTACATATTTATTATTTTATTTTTACTTGATTATATTTAAAATTTATTATGGTGATTAGTTGATTACCACTTTTATCATATTTAATTTTATGACCACTTTTTCATTGGTTTCAGTTTCTTTTCTAGAACAGCGGAAACCTTTTTGCGTTCACTTGCGACTGTGCTAGTATTGTGTACAATCAATCATTTTAATGGTTATAATTGATGAGTATTTATGTATTTTCCAGGTTCTAAAACATCGTTAATGCAATGAATAATATAATCCTTAAATAATTATATAAGAACACTTTCATTACAGAGCACATAGAGATTTGATTCACTTTTATTCTAAGTGACGAGAGCTTAAAAATTGATCTTGATAAATTACAAGCACACACATCTATCATAGAAGAAAAGGTACATATATATATATCCCTTCTTTGGGTTCAATAAGCTTATCTTTGTTCATATCTTGGTGTAAATACATTTTTAATAGAAAAGTATTTGGAGTATCTATAATTATGAGTGGTTTATTTGTATTTATTGATAATATTAAAAATAAATATCTCTTATAATTGAGGAATTTCCATATATAAAATCAAAATGGTCTCACGAAATATGGAAATAATAGTTGTGTTTTCACGTTTAAAGTAATACGTTCTCGAAACTCAAAATGATCGCACAAAGATCAACCAAATTGTATTATGCGCCGTCTTATTAGCACTTGATAGATTACATGTTAAAATGGGATACAATTATTAGCTATCTATATGCCTAGACTTGTTTGCTTGAACTTTCCCTACATACTCATTATGTCTCTCATTCTTCCCATATTCATGGACATTTGTTTGCTTTTATATTGTAGGGTGATAATTAGTTTCAGTGGAGAAATATAAATGCTCTTGGTACCGCTAAACTTGTTTTCTTCGATTCGCATTACATGGATTTTTCACAAATCCTTGACATAATTTTGGGACATTGGGTTCTACATTATGATGAGGTTGATTTCACTTGCATTAATGTGCTTGGAGCCATATGTTGATGTGCTTCACGTATGTGGTACATTATGATGAGGTGATATGTTGATGTGCTTCATGTATGTGGTACATTATGATGAGGTTGATTTCACTTGCATTGCATTGATGTGCTTGGAGGCCTATGTTGATGTGCTTCATGTATGTGGGACATTATGGAGGTTTTATGTTTAGTAGTTTATAGTGATATGTAAGTAGGGACTATAGTTTTTGCATGAGCAGTTTTGAACTATTATTAAGTTTATTATATATAGTATTTGGCATTAGAGTTTCAGTTTGTATAGTTGAATGGCTGACATGATTATATATATATGGAATTTTGCATTGTGGATTGTGTACTATAAGGTAATGTGATAGGTTTCTTAATAAGTGGGTAATATTGTTTTAGATGTTAGGGAGCTATGAAGAAAGCATTTTCGGGTGGCATGGTGACACTCACTTATTGTCTTATTGTTTGTTTTTGTTATTTTTTTTTTTCGATTTCATGTTGTTTTGTGGAGTAATCATCATGGTTTTGTTAGTGTTGTTGTTGTTATGTTTTTATCTATTGTTATCATTATTTGGTTTTGTTATGAGGTGGTGAAGGATGTTTGTTGATGTTCTTGTCATTTGATTCTTACTAGTTTGGTGTGAGTGAGTGAAGAGAAGGGGTTACAAAGCTTGAAGACTTCTGAGGTGGGAAATTAAAGGTGGTTTCTAGGTTGGTTTCTAGGTTGCTACTATTTGTGTTTGTTGTTGTGTTTGGCATTTTTTGTTCACTATTAAGATCCATCTTATCTCTCGATCTATCATGACAGAGAGGGATCAAATCCATCAAGGTGGAATCCTCCTTTTAGAGTGAAAAACTTGAGAAAAGGTTCACACCTCGAGGGATTTGATCCCTCTCAACACATGATAGATCCAGAGTTAAGATTGATCTATGTTGGTTCTAGTGACGGGCACAAATGTCAAAATTTTAGATGATAATGTTTATCTATATGTGTATGATTAACATGAACTTGATACTTTGAAATTTACATCATTATGAATCCAAATAATAACTAAATAAGAATGTTCATAGATGAAGATGTTGAATAATAACAAAATGGAATGGTTAAGATATTGAATAACATATATACTACATAATATCATCATATCATTAAGAAGTAACATATATTGAATAATTCATATATTACATAGTAGTTGATCTCAATTATCTTCTTCCCCTTTTTATTAGACACACAAACAAATTTTTCCATCTTTTTTTATAGATCGTGTGGAAATGGGGGTTGAAAATGGAGACCACGCAAAGCTTTATTGCACTCAAATTGAGACCATGTCTTTCACATTTCATATATTTTAATATTATAATGGTTTTAATGTGAAAATACGAAAATCACTATGCCCTATTGTTTTGTGTTATATCATTGCTTAAACCAATGCATTTGATGATTGATATTGCATTCTCTTTTTGTTTCCATGATTGGAACATATCAATAGTATAAACCCAAACATCCTAAATTTTGAAACATTCTTCATTTTTTATAATCGATTAAAGAGTAATTATATATACATTTAAGTATAATTATATTTGTTCATAAGATTTTCATCCTCTTCATACTGAACTATTATCTTAGTAATATATTTAATCCCAATATACTTATTGTTATTTTACATTTGAAACAATTTGAAAATGGATGGATGTCCAAAAATTGACTACCTTTTTCATATTAGACTTATTAAAAAGTAATCTTATATATTTATATGATACATCATAAATATGCAATAACTCATGTTAAATTTGAAATTTCCAAGTAATCAAAATAATGTTGGTCCTCTAACATAAGTTTGATATTGATCTAGACTTAATATTCATCTTAACAATTATTTAAGAATATTATTGGAATTTGTAATAATTATTCAAAATATTATACTTGGATTTTCATTGTTTTTATAGTTAGTTATTGATTTCAAAAATATATTAACTCATACGTTTAATTTTTTATTAGTAGCTCATGCTAAATTTAATTTAACATATGATCCATCAATTATTTTTGTAAATTCTAGATATAATCTATATGTTACTCTGGATCATATTCTAAAAGTTAATATTGATATATAAATATATATGGATATAATGTAAAATTAATGTAAATATGATTTGACATATAAAATAATCTATGGATCATAACTTAATATATCATAGAGATTATTATTTAATATAGTATATAGATTATAAATCATTTATCATATAAATAGATTATTTGATGTTGATTATGTTATTAATCTCCAACATAATGTTATTTATGATCCTATTGTTTTAGTGATAATGATCCCTCTTGTGCATGGTATGGGCATCATGACTCTGAAAAATAGATATATATCAAAAAATATGACCAAATTTAAGTGAAGTTAAATATGTAAATTGAACATTATAATAGATAAATGAATCTTTCCATGTTTAAGTAATATTAAATATATAAAACTTGGCAATTATACCATGATAATTTATGCAATTAAGTTTTAGTAATATTGAATATGCACTTGCACTAAAATCTCATTATGGTTATAACAAAATTATTCAGAGCACACATGAAATATTAGAGTATTTATTTTCTTATAACATGATCTTATCATAAAAATATTTCATTTTACTGTTGTGCTCTCCTTGGTTGTAGCATCGGCCCATTTTCCATTATTTATTCTAATTCAATGTTATATATATATAACGAGTAGATCCAATTTCAATAGGGTACATATTTCATGTTGTTATATATGTGTGTGTGTGTAGTTAGTTCTAATGCATCTCAATGTTACTAAATCAAATCATTGAAACTACTGAAAGAATTGCAAGTTTCTTTCTTTTTCTTTTTAAACTTTTATATTAAATCCCACATAGTTTTTTTATTTAGTTAATATTATATTATTTTAAACGGACATGTGTCAACTTTATGTTGAGCATGGAAGGAATTACACATCTCCTCCATATTGACTATAGAATTTCTACACAAATTAGTAGCTTGTATTGTGTTTAGAGGCGGTGATTGATGCCCATTATTGTGTTGTTGACATTGATTGTTCATTGTTATTTTGTGAGCTAGTTGAATGGTTGGGCTTTCATTTTCCTTGAGCTCTTATATTCCGTTGGGGGTTTCTAGGAGATCATATTTATAACTCCTTATAGATGGGAACTTAAGGATTTTAGTTTTTTCTTAAGCAATTTACATTGCTATAGTCCTACCATGTTTTTATTAGTGTTTTTTATTGTGTTTCAATGGTCTTAGTTGGTGTTCATTGTTGTGTTGTAAGTTAGCGTTGTTTTTTTTTTGTATTGTGGGGTGGTAAATACAACATATTATTCATTTCTTGTTAGAAGGATATTCAAGGCCATTACATGGTCATTATATTTCTCCTTGTTTTGCAATATAGGGTCAATAGACACTAAAGGATTCTAAAGGATTCTTTATCGTAGTTGGAGTGTATCGTGACAATATGGTACTCATGTTTTATTTGTTTTGATGAAACTCTTTCTTGGGTATTGATTTAGATCCACTAGGATCTTGGCATTGGTTTCTCTCATTCAACTTGGTATGTCATATGTGGTTTCAAATATACATGTAGATATTGGCTCCCTGTTTGAACTTGTCAATGAAATTGTTTGTGGAGATTTGTAGGAATTTAGGGAGTGGATTTATTAGAATTGTAATAGATAAGGCCAAGTCAAACTACTAAAGGGAATACAATATTTTTGGAGTCATTTTTCCCTATTCTTGTTATAATGATTTGTTTTAATAGAGGTAGATGAGGAAAGATTTTAACAAATATTTTAATTGTGGTGCTTCTAAAATAGTTAGACACACCAATTTATATTGATAACACATGCATCAATGTGCATATGACTATATAAATGCACCACCAATAAGAATTCAAAGAAGAATTCAAAGGGTACCCTCCACCTACCCCACCCACCCTCCACACTAAAAATTTGTAAAACACACTATTTAAAACAAATTGCTTTGCAATGCAACCTAAAATGGTACCTATAACCACCCGATGGCGTCTGTATAAATATGCATTGTTGTGACTACATACAAGGTGAACTATGGTAAGCTTAGTATAAAAATTTACCAAATTACACTTAAATTTTGGAAAACAAGCTATTTAAAAAAAAAAAATGATTCGTGGTGTGCACTAAACCTATAACTACCCTAGGGATTTCAGATTATCAGATTATAAGCACATGACTGTAAAGATAAATAAAAAAATTACCAAAACATTCTAAAATTTTGTAAAAAAACATTTTTTTTTAAAAGTTCTTCATACTACACATTATACTTATAACTTCCTTATTGTGTTGATATACATATGCACTAGTGCACCTTGATTGAAGGCCCAACATGGTAGGTTTATATAAAAATAATTACGAAATCATACTCAAATTTTGTAAAACACATACTATTTAGAAAAAAATGCTCTATAGTGTCCAAAACCTATAATCACATTGGTTTATTGTGATGCAAGGCACCACCTTGCGAGGGTTAAATTTTAAATATATTTAAGAAAACTACGAAATCATTTTCTCGTTTTTACCATCCATGATGCTTCTAATTCCTTTAACCACCAATGTTATTTTCCCCTCTAGAAGTAAACCAATGTCCCATGCTTCCATGTTTTTGAATTTCACCAACAATCTTCATCTACAACAGATTTGATTTTATTAATGAATTTTCCATAACCCCCTTGGATTTAGTTTATGATATCCTTGGAAACCATTCCCCTGTGACATAGATGAGATTAGATAATTTCTTTTCTACAATTTAATTTACATTTCCATGGTCTTACTTTTCCATTTCAGTAGGGAAATTCTTTTTTTTTTTTTTTTTTTTTTTTTTTTTTTCTTTTGACACACCATCATGTGGTGCATTTATAGGCCACAATTCAAATAGTTCTCATTAACATGATAATCACACTGAGTATTTGAATTTTCCATTTCAGTGGGAAATTTTTTTTTTTTTTTTTTTTTTTCTTTTGACACACCATCATGTGGTGCATTTATAGGCCACAATTCAAATAGTTCTCATTAACATGATAATCACACTGAGTATTTGAAAATTATAAGAATACATTTTTATTGCAACAAGGCATGTTCTAGGGCACCATTCTCAAGGAATCCTATCAATGTATGTGCATTTCTTAATGCAAGTTACATGTGCACTACAATGGTAGTTCATGTGTCCGTAATAAATGCATCCATGAATTTTGTGACATTAAATCACATTGCATGAAATATTTTGATGCATTTATTAATGTGCATGATGCTGCATTAGTGTATGACTCAGTGCATTTATCCTATCTTTTTTATCATCTTTTGTTATCCATGGATTTTCTCAATTTTAAATATCTCCCTTGACTTCATTGAGTGATTCATTGTGAAGCACTAATTGACCACTCAAGATCACTATACTCAAATAGAATGCTACACTATTACATTGGCATATGTACCTTGCTTCCACTACACACTCTAATAATAGAGGTAACTTTCTTTCCTTGAGTATTGTAGACAAAAGTTGTTAGATGGTATATAACAATTCCTTCTTCCTACATTCATTTTCTTGCAAATAGAGACGACTCATCTACTCCATGAGTCACACATCATCTCATGAGATCCTTTTTCCTTCTCTTGCAACGAGCTTTGTAGTATTCACTACATTTCTACCTTCAAGGCTATGTAGTCCTCCTTAACTCCTTATGCATGGAAATGACATTCCTCACTTGTTGGCTTCATTCTTTGTGTGAGAACCTCTATTTATTTTCCTTTGCAATCCATTTAGACTCTGTAGAAATATAATAACAATTTTTCTCTTTTCTTCCTTAGTCCTTTTCAAGTGTTCGATCACTTTCTCTACATATCTGCACTTCCATTTGCACCACTTTGATGCTTCATCCAACTATACAATATTTGAACTACATCCATATCCAATGGAACCTAGGATTAATATAGAAAAAACCCACACAATCCTCATTTGTGGAATCTTATCCTCTTGCTAGAAATCCCTTCATACAACATTCTTTGTTGGAGTGCTCATGTTCTTATTAACAATTCCCTATTAATAGGCTCAACCCCTTTTTACTTTTTCAAGTTATTGCACTTCAAATGTTCCTCTATACTCATGCATATAAACTATCATGAGTTTCAATATTTTTCCTTACCTAGAAATCACCTCTAGCACTCACCTCTATCATCTAGGAATGTTTCTCCAAATTTGGACATTATTTGGAACAATCTTCACATTGAGTAGTTACATGGTTCAGGGAATCCAATTCAACTTTTTTTCCAAAAATTTATGGATAAATTTGATGCTCCCTAGAGAAACTATACCTTCTTTCATGTTGTCCTCTGGATTACCTTTCGAAGGACCATACTCATGCTTCAATCTAATTAATGAGCCAAAAGTTATGACTTCCTAAAATTCCCATTTAGCTCAATGGTGTCCTTCAAGTCCATGATAAACCTCCCTTCTAACTCCTTTCGAATCATTTGGATAAAAAATAAATTCTTAGTAGATATCGAGATTCCCCTATCTAATAGCTTCCAATGACTACTTTCTTGTTCAATTCTTAGCACTAAGAAGAAATTTATAATCAATTGAATATTTCCAATTTATCCCTTTTGTGGACCTTTCTCCCTGGTGCAAATAATCTCAAACACCGACCTTTTTCCACTTACAAAGGTAAATATATCGAAAACAAAGAAAACATTTTTAAATGACACAGATAATAGTACCAACATTGAACTCACATCAACTCTCATATTATCAAACTGATGCTCTAGTCAAACTTTGTAGTAATCTGGAAATGACAACCTTACCCCTTTGCACTTTTTGTAGGCTTAGCAATTTTAACCTTATTCATACATCCCTACACCAAATCCTTTGGGATTTTTATGGAAGTTCAATTGGGTCTGTTCTTGACTTCCTTTTTAACAATATGTCAAATTCCCACCTTCATCTGGGAGCTAAGATGACAGTTACAACCTACAAAATTTTTAATAACTATTTTACATTTTTAGCCATGTATGCTACAATTGTCTTCTTTGTCTTACTATACATTTTTGTTTTCCTTGATTTAAAATATAGATCCATGGATAACTTTTGTGGTTCATAATATTTCCATAAACCACTCTTGAGCCCCAAACATAATTCTGAGCAAAGAGTTATTCCCTTTGGAACTAAACTAGTGCCAAGATTTTACCTTGCACTGTTTCAATTGTAACTTTCTCATATGAGCTTTGTTTTGCATCTGAGATAGCTCATTGGAAACCTCTATCTGAGTTATTTTATTTAAACTATGGAATTAATATGTGGTTTCTTTGGAACTTACACTTTTGAAAATTAGAACTCCTAAAAGTGTTGTTTAGGGCCTCAAAATACCATTGCAAGTTGAAGACATTTGAAAACTAGAAAATTCACAGAAAAATTGACTGTTTTAATTTTATAACATTTTTTAATCCACACCATTGAGCTAAAAATCGAGAAAAATATGGACCGATGGTTTCGCAACAGTACATCGATGATCGGAACTCATTTTTTTCCTTTGGTAAGCTAAACTTCCTCACTGATTTCTTCAAACCCATATCATCAACCATCAACCCTTTCTCTTAGAAAAGCATTTTATTCTCATTCATCTCGTCGAGCCTCAATCATTGGCGATTTTCCATCAACAAATTCTATTATAAACCAACTTGTTTACAAAATTCATCGAACCCCGATAATCAATGATTATCCATTGGCCATTTATTTTGGAAACCCAATTGCTTACAAACTTCGCCAAACCATGATTATCGACAACCGACCATCTCTTTGTTGAAGTGGAAACTATGTTTCCATGGCATGACACATGGAAACTGATACGCGACAAAGGCATTGGTCATAACGGCTTAGTGAGTATGCTTTTGGGATTACCTACATAAAAGGAACAATGAACAGAGTGGCAGATGCATTGAGTCAAACACCAAGCATATTTTTAGTGATACCTCTTTAGATGAATCTTCATGAAAATATTCTAACTATATATCACGACCGTGACTGGTATAAAGAGGTTAAGGAAAATATCAGACAAGACACCATGTTGGTACCAAAATTTAAGGGATTTATTGTGTCCAACGATAGATTAATGAGGTATAATAACTGGATTTACGTACCACCTAACGACAAATTCAGAAGATTGATATTAAAAGAAGCTCATAGAGCAGTGTACATGGCTCAAGAAGATGAGGGAAGACCTTAAGCCCTTATTCTTTTGGAAAGGAATGAAGGACGACATAGTCAACTACGTGGAGAGATGTCTATAATGTCAAAAACTGAAAGATGAACATAGACATCCGATAGGAATTATACAACCACACGCTATTCTGGAATCGAAATGGGAGGTCATTTTGATGGAATTTATTGTGGGATTTCCACTGATGGCAAGAAGGCATGACTCGATTTTCCTCGTAATTGACACTCTGATGAAGAGTACACATTTTATCCTTGTGTGTATGATGTATTAGGTACCATACATAGCAAGAGTTTTTATCAGTGAGATTTTGAGATTTCATGGTGTGCCTAAAAGGATCATATCAGATTGAGGATCGATGTTTACAGGACGATTTTGGACTAGTTTCCAAGAGGCCTTGGGAACCCTTGGGAACCCAACTTAAATTTAGTACAACATATCACCTGGAGACAGACGAAAAGATAGAAACAAAAAAACAAATAGTGGAGGATATGTTGTGTATGTACATGATGGACCAACATAATATTTGGGAAGAGTTCTTGCTACTGGTAGAGTTTGCATACAACAACAACTATCAAAGCACTATTAAGATGGCACCATTTGAGTTCCTTTAAGGGAGACCATGTTAGACGCCTTTGATATGGGTTCAACTTGAGGATAGGGTCTTGGTAGGACGAGAAGCGATCCAAGAACTAGAAGAATAAATGAAAATGATAAGAAAAATGATTAGAGAAACGCAAGATCAGTAGAAGAGTTATGTTGATGCGCATCACATTGACCGTAGTTATGAAGTTGGAGAGTTATGTTGATGCGCATCACATTGACCGTAGTTATGAAGTTGGTGATCGAGTATTTGTTAGGTATGTGTTATATTATTTGCATGTGTATTAGTTTAAGAGGGCGTGCATGGGGGGTATTAAGGGGGGTGCAGAGGGGCAGAGCCCCCCATGCGAAGGTTCAAGGGCAGCGCCCCCGGAATTTTTTTTTCTGTATCGGACCACATTTTTTGGGACCGCATTATATTTAGGTGTTTTTTCGGTACATGGTTTCTTTGCCAATGGTTTTCTATTTTTGGTTAATAAATTAGGGTTTTGTACTAATCCAGGTCATTGGGTTAGGGTTTTGGATGC
>CBVK0103455492.1:0-10651 GCA_900067695.1 Picea abies | reverse complement strand
TAAGTACTCTTCTCCTGCGTGTGAAATTTACTAAGGTTCATGCACCTTGTTTAGATCAAACGGTTGTCGAGCCTCTGCAATGTGATCCAACGACCATTTTCGCTCCTCCTCCAAGGATTTTGACTTACTCCGACTTAGAAGGTTTTCTAATTGCTCAAAGGATTCGACCTTTTCTCCTCATACGGGCCCATCTCCTAGATTTCTTCTACACTCCTGAAAGTGCTATCTCTTTTGAGCTTGATCTCTTTGAAGGTTTTTTCCATCCCACATGCTCCTTGCATTTCAGGGATTGCTTCAAACTCAGATCGAAGGTCAATGACGATCGATGGTTCATAGGAATTGCGGGGTCCCAACATGTGGGTTCTTTACCAGGGAGTTTGACCTCTGCAATCTGGAAAGTTCTCGCTCGATTCTAGTCTAACCAGGATCGTTGATCCTCTAGCCCGTCAAGATCAATGGAAAGGGTGAATTGTGGGCCGCGAACTAGCGCGTCCACTATTTTCACCTTCACGCTCCGCAGTGATTCCCCATCCTCGATCTTCGTTCATAGATCGATGATGCATATCAATTGTGGGTTTTAACTTGACCTTTGTACAACTTGACATCTTGGATCCTCTAGCTCCAAAGTTCCTAGACCCAGGTCACATGGATCTTCATAAAAATTTGGGGCTATGATTCCCGCTCTTAGTCAGGTTTTTGGTTAAGGAAATAAGTGCAAGTTCAGAGTCTCCTAGACTATTGGTGTGAAGGGAACACCTTCCCTACTCGCATATATTTAAGCTCTGAATCAAGGCAAGGTAACTTGTGAGTTTACCAAATCGATAGATATGCCCAGAGGCTTGCTCCGACTTCGGAACGACGATGTAAATTCCTGGGAAAGGCGCCTTCGAGTGATTAAACTGGGGCGTATGGAAATTCAAGAAGAATTATAGCTTCTCATGGAAACGAACACATACTCGTAACTTAATCATTTAATACGGAGAAAGAGACCTTTATAGACATGTAAATACTCGCATGCATCCATTATTTACAATTCAAAAAATAAGGCAAGAAAACACTTATCAAAACCATAAAGTGTGATGCGATTGCTGAAAGGGTTGCTCGTTTCCACCCAACCATAGGCTCAGTCACTTCCAATGGATTTATCATTGGCCACCCCCAAGATTAAGCCACGTTGCTTTGAGATTCACTCTCTTACTTCCATCTCAACGGAAGTTAGGAACAAAGGTTACTCTCCTTCTACCAATACAAAAAATAGATGAGGACGAAGGTTACTCTCCTTCTCCTCATTCAATCTCTATTTTCTATGATTAGTACTCATTGTTCCTCTTTCATTCCTTCCTCAGACCCAATATTTTCCTCTTTCATCTATGCATTTTCCTTCACAGCTCTCCCCATACCCACCACACTCCCTTTCTTGCCTTTTTCCGCAAGATTGTGTGTGGATCGAATTTCCAGCCCATGGTCAGGTCTGGAAGCCTTACGGATGGGTAGTCTGCCTGATCCCCTCATTAACTCTTGAGGAGGCCTCCCCACCTACCAACCCAAATGTAATTCATTCCTGGGTCTGGGGATTGTTCTGATCTGAGAAATTTAATTCCAGCATGGTACTGGTTTGGTGGAGGTTAATGAAACCATTCCTGGTTCATCGACCTTCTACATAAGGTCCATCAAATCAAATATTGACACTTTTAAGTTTTCCATAGTTCCTTGGCCCATATAGTTATATTTACAAACTAGGGGAATTTAAGTTTTCCATAGTTCCTTGGCCCATATAGTTATATTTACAAACTAGGGGAAACAGGGTGTTCCAGGTTATCTCTCCTACTAGGCTTGGGATGGCACTATTTCTCTTTAGCTCTCTGCCACCCTACACGCTCTGAGAATGAGACTAGTATACAGTGGGTTTTCCTCATAGTCTTTTAGAAAATCCTTTTCCCTCATGGCCTAGCCATGCTGAGGGAGAGGGGCAAGACGAGGCGTGGGCCATCTTTGTATAGATTCGTTGCCTAATAGAGACAACTGCAACAGATGGAAAGAGACCTATCCATAGCCAGGAATCAATGCTTGATGAATCCAAGGACTCCACCAATGGATTATGTCGAGGAGGTGATTCCAAAGGAACCCATCTAGGTTTCACCAGAATCCTTCCTCTTCACAGTACCGAATGACTTGTCGTTCCCCAGCCTCAAAACATTGAGCACAAGCACCTAGGATGCCATGGAAGGCACTACCTGCATAGTGGAGGAGGAATTCCCAGGGGAATTCCTCCACATGGATTAAAAGGTTTCAACCCAGGATAACGATGGAAAAATTGGGGACGAGGCAGAGGCAGTCAAGTTGATGGAGATTGGCACCGTGCAAGAGGACCACCCAGTCTTGGTGCCTCCATTGCTCACTGCAATCCTAAAGTTTTTCCCTGGTCCTCCACCGCTCTTCAGGCCGGAGCTGCTAATGCTAATTTTCGACCTCAGGAGCCAAATGGTGGACCAACTCCACTGGGACACCTTCATGAGTGAGCAGATCACCATGTTATTTGATGCGTTCTCGAACGCATTGAAAAATTAGCATTTCCCGACCAGTGCAAATCCTTTCATGCTCCATCCTAGAGATGAACCTCTCACCGGAGCTCGGGACGTCATACCCCCATGTTCCAATGATTAAACTTTGGTTCTTTACAATGGGTACTTTGTACAATTCCTGCCCAACTCTCTGTACTAGGAAGATGAAGATTTACAATCATGTTTTCCTTTTTCAATTGCATGTTTGTCTTAGGTTCCTAGAACAGTTCTAAAAGAACAAAAATCCACCACCTGCTCTGGTTTCCATTTGGCAGGGTAGATGGAGGATATATATTTTGACTAAAATTATAGCAGTCTGCCACATGTTCCAGTTTCCGCTAATTTGGCAAAACAAGTGGTAGACTGTCGACATGTAGATTTTTTGTATTATAACAACACTGTAATAGGAAATATTTTTTTATTTACAAAACAAAAAATGAATTAGAGTATCACCTGCTTGTGCAGCATTTATAGGCACTATTTGTCGGTATGGGCCAAAACCCAAGGCCGCATTGATGAGAAAAAATTCAAAAAAAATAAAACATATGAAATTAAGGGCTAATTTTTAATTGAAATTGTTGAAAATATAAATTAAGTAATAGTAATCAATTTACTTGGCCTCTTCTCCATCAAGAAGGCATGGTTTCCATGCAAAGAAAAAAATGAAAATTTGATATTGCTTTTAAAATTCCAAAACAACTACAAATCCATCATGGAAGTGAAGGAATTGATTAATCCATCAATTTGGTTATACTAGAAAATAAGGTGGTCATACGAGGATAGAGAGTATTGGTGCTTGTATGGGTGTGAAGCACTGAATGAAAGTTATAAATGAAAATTCAATTTGTTTTCACCCCACCGTGATGCACCCTATATCCTGACGTGCTACTCTGTGTATAGATATAGGATGAAATGCTTATATTTTTTCCAAAATATTTTAAACCTAAATTAGTATGCATAGTAGTGTTACACACGAACATGATTAAATATATTACACACGTTGAAAATATTTTTTCTTTTAAATGGTTAATATATTTTTTAAAATTCTTTAAATTAAGTAAGTACATGTGGTATGGTTACACGCTAGTGTGGTTAAATCTATTTGGCACACTAACAATGTTTTTTAAATCAATGATATTATCTTTTGTAAAATATTTTAAGCTACCTCGGTCTTTGTGGTAGGGTAATGCACAAGTGTAGTTAAATCTATTTGGAACACCAACAACAATCTTTTTTGAAAACTTATATCCCTAGGATGATGTGCATGGTATGGTTATGCATCAATTCTGTTAAAGCTACTTAGCACACTAACAAGGTATTTTTTGAAAAATGGAGATATTTTTTATAAAATAATTTAACCTATCTCAATGCACTTGGTATGGTTACGCACCAATGTGGTTAAATGTATCAAGCACATTGATAAGATTTTTTGAAAAATAAATGATATTTTTTGAAAAATATTTTAAGCTACCTTGGTGCATGCAACATGGTTACACACCAGTGTTTGTCATATTAAACCGCATTGATCTAGCTATGTGGTTCAAGCACACTAAACAAAAACGTCCACCAAAACCTTCAACCATCCACCTCCACTAATCGATGTTTTCTTTGTAGGCTCTGCATTCCACCCAAAGGATGATGTATGGGGTGAAGGAGATGGATGGGATAGAGGCCGAGGTATCAAGGAAGGAACATAAGGGGTAGAAATTCTTGTGGAGAGATCTAATTGAAAGAATGATAAGAAGGGATGTATGTTATGGAAGACATAGGATAAAGGAAGGGAGGAAAGAGGGTGAGAGATCCACATCTTGCTTAAAGGATGAAGCATGAAATGGAGGGAGAGGGATGAAGGAAGGGAATAAAGTGGGATTAGGATCTCTTCATCCCACCCCTCTTAAAAGGATTATGGGAAGA
Organism: Picea abies; assembly: GCA_900067695.1. Classification (NCBI taxonomy): domain Eukaryota; kingdom Viridiplantae; phylum Streptophyta; class Pinopsida; order Pinales; family Pinaceae; genus Picea; species Picea abies. Next base: position 6,176 of record CBVK0103455492.1, on the reverse strand, counting down.
GATGGATGGGTCATAAGAAAAGGATGGAAAAACTAGTGAAAGGGGAGAAAGTGGGGTGGGAGTCTACCAAAAAATGCATAATGTTATTATTTGGCGCAAGTATGGAATCTATGAAATAAATTTATTTTTATTTTTTGTTGTGAAAATATATTTTTATATTAATGTATTATATGTGTTAGTGGTGTATATGAGAGATTAATAGCTAGTGGAATATCTTCTTGAGATTTGAAATGGAAAGAGTCTTCTTCTCTTCATATATAGGAAATGAGTTGCACACTAAATAGTCCTACTCAAATAAAACCAAATTGGATGGTCAGTGACATGGAATATTTTATTCATCGACTCCATGGCAGGCTCTACCTCAAGACTGGGGATCTCCCTAGACCCAGCCACTAAGCTCAAGTGAACCTCCCGGGAAAGCAAGAGACGAGGGCACAAATCTGCACAATAACTCATCAAAGAAGTGGATAATTATATGCTCAATTCAGGGTAGATACAGAGACTCACGGAGGGATATCTCCATCCAACTCATAACTCATCATGATGAATATAGTAACATGGAATATCAGAGGTCTCAATGGAATATCCAAGCAGAGGACTCTTCGAGACTGCATTCGTGTTGAGAATCCATAAATTCTCCTTTAACAGGAAACAAAATGTGCTAGAGAAGAAGCTGAGGACATTTTTTGGCTTTGTTGGAGAGTCTATGATTACATTCACATGGATTCTAATGGAGTGGTAGGAGGCCTGGAAATCTTGTGGAATCCAACTACAGTCATAATAGATCAACCCTTATCAACGGTTAGCATGCTTATGACCCACTTCAAAGTCATAGGGTCAACCAAAGAAAGCACGATCACGAACGCGTATGGGCCCCAAAGTGCTCAGGACAAAGAATTGTTTTTGAAGAGAATGGCCTCTATCAAGACATTGTTTTGTTCATCTAACTAGTTGCTGCGAGGATATTTCAATATAATCCTAACGCTGGAGGAAATGACTGGAGGTACCAAGTGGCTTGATCAATATAGTGGTAACTTTTGAGCCCTCATAGATCAACTTGATTTAATAGATATAGAAACTAGAAATGGTATCTTCAACTACTACAAATATCTCCTAATAGAACCCATCGAAGACATAATGCCAATGATCTACAAAATCACTAGGCACATACCCTCCTAGTCACACATGAACATAACGAAGCCCTGCCAAGGCCCATCACCCAAGAGGAGGTGTACCAAGAAGTTAAAGAAATGCCCCCAGGTAAATCTCTAGGCCCAGATAGTTTCACGATAGACTTCTTCCATTACTGTTGGCCAATGATCAAAGAGGAATTCTGGCAAGTGGTGGAGGAATCAAGAACTTTTGGGCAAGTTGTCTCAGCCTTCAATGCCACTTTCCTCACACTCATCCCAAAGGAAGAAAGGGTAACGCATCCTAATCAATTCATACTGATAGCACTCTACAATGTTATCTACAAAATTATCACCAACGTCATAGCCATGAGCCTCAAACCAATATTGTTGTACATTATCTCCAAAGAGAAAGTTGGCCATGAGGAAGGCAGACAAATCATGGATAGTGTCATCCTATCCCATGAAATCATCCACTCTCTGAAAAAAACAAGGAATCCAGGTATCCTCATCAAACTCAACCTTTCCAAATCTTTTGACAGAATCAACTGGCAATACATGCGCTCCCTCCTTGAGGTCATTGGCTTTGAAAATATCTAGGTGGCTTGGATCATGAGGCTTAGTTCCTCAACTTTCTTCTCTATCCTATTCAATAGAGTACCATCCCAACCTTTCTCTCCCTCTAGAGGTATTAGAAAATGGGACCCCTCTCCCCCGTCCTCTTTGTTAGATTGGTAGAAGGACATGAGTGCTACCTCAAGGACTCATTTGAGAATGGCTCTCTTAGAGGACTACCTCTTCACAACATCTAGCATGCCCCCTCCCACAACCAATTTGTCGATGATAACCTACTGATGAACACACCAATAGCCCAGGAGGCCACTAAGCTCAACCCCATTCTAACAGACTTTGTTGAAGCTTCAAGAATGGCCTTAAACCTTGATAAGTTGCAACTCTACTTCTTCAACACCCCAGTGGCCATTCAAAACCACATCTCACGTCTTTTGGGTATCCCCAAGATATCCCTTCCATCCAATTATCTAATCATTCCCCTCATGGGAGAGACCACTCATAATATCTCCTAGGACAGTCTACTTCTCTCCATCTCCAACAGGCTCAGTAACTGGACATTTAGATTACTTAACCTTTCCTCCCGACTAGTTATTTTAAAATATGTTCTCCAAGATCTTCCAAATTACCTCTTCACTGCTCTAACAACACCTCAATCTATTATCATGGCCATTAGAAACATCCAACGCAACTTCCTGTGACACAGTCATCACCCGAACAAAAAATGGGTGTTGGTAGGATGGGACAAAATCTGCAGGCCTAAATCCTTGGGGGAACTAGGGCTCAAAGATATAGGAAAAATCAACCAAGTAATGGGGGTGAAACTTTGGTGGAATTGGCTCAAGCACCCCAGAGAACTATGGGAAAAAATATGGAAAAGGAAATACGCACCCACCACTAGAGAAGAGCAGCTAATTAGATTCAACGATCGAGTTCAAGGATCCAATATCTAGAATATGTCCTACAACAATCAAATGCGCATATAGAAGCATGCTTTCTAGGAGATCGGGAATGGATAACACTCCCTGTTCTGGCAAGACGCTTGGCAACAACAACTGCCTCTAGCCATTATTGAAGACCTTATCCCTCTACATCAACAAATGCAATCTGGGGACTCCCTGCATGTAAAGGATCTATGGAAAGAGAATGATCGGCATCAACCTTGGCGTAGCTGGAAGATTGAACCTTGTGAACTAAACATGGAGATGGAGTTGGACCTATAGGCCTAGACAGACTGTGCAAAGAAGAGGAAAATACATAGAAGGGATGGTATGAACATACTCATATGGGGGCACTCCACTGCAGGAATCTTCTCAGTCAAAGAAGATTATCATCTATAAGAAAACTACCAGGAGCAACCAAGGGAGCACATATGGGGAAATATATGGAATCCAAAATTATGGTCGAAAGTGTCAATCTTTCTTTGGATTATCACCCAAAATCACATACTTACTTCAGACAATATTCATAAGCGTGGGTTTGTTGGCCCTTCAATCTTCCCCCTCTGTCAGCAACATGAGGAAACGATGGAGAACCTATTTAACCTATGCAAATACAATGATATTATATGGGATATCGGAGCACAACTAATGTGTCAATCCAATAGAAATTGAGCTAGCATCATAAGCACAATGGAGAATTGGGACTCGATTTCCTACCAAAATCCAATCATGGATCGCATCTGGCAGTTATTACCTGAATTCACAATGTCGAAAATTTGTAAAGAAAGAAACAAAAGAATTTTATTCTCGACGTCCTCCCCCCCTCTTTCAACCTGGGAAAGAATTATGAACCTGACTCAAGAAACAATTAGTGTTGGGCAGTGGACCCAGGAGGACCTTAAATGAAATCCTGTAGAAAGTCATATCCTACAGGCATGGCAGCTTAAACTCACTAATGAAAGACAAAATACTGGTTTCACTAAGATCAGTAGCATCCCGATGTCATGGTCCCCCCTTCCCCATGGATTTATTAAATTGAACTTTGATGGCGCTTCAAAAGGGAATCCGAGACCAATGAGCTTTGGTGCGGTCCTTCGAGACAAGGAGGGGAAAATTCTACATTATGTAGCAGGCTATCTAGGAATCAACAAAAATAATGCAGCGGAGCTCTGGAGCCTTCTCAGAGGGCTCAAGATAGCAATAGATCATGACTTACATCATCTCATCATGGAGGGTGATTCCCAGATCATCATCCAACTTATCACCAAAATCATTCATGGATCACAACCTTCAGATATCTCACCCAATTGGAGACTCTTAGGATTGCTGAAATATTTCAAATCCCTCTTACAAACTAATCTCACCCTTATCCCCTCCCTTGTGAAAAGAGAGGAAAATATAATAGTTGATTTCCTGGAAAACGAGGGAGTTGATTCCATGGATGAGCTGATTCACTAGAATGCACATACCTCTCCACAAACCAGGCTATCAGACCGATGTATGGACTTGTCCAGAAAGGATTACTCAGTCCCAGATGGGGTACCACATAGAAATGGGAGGCCACGCTGCCCACCCAGGACTCAAGCCATAAATATGGTAGGTTTTCTCCCTTCACCTCAGTCTTGAATGAAGGGAACCATTACTACCTACAGAAAATGGGAGGACAACTCCCTCGATTTTGGATAATGGCGGCACCAAATATTAATGGCGGGGGTCGGGTGAGTATAGTGGTCATGTATGCCCAGGGTTTATGTAACAAACCCACGATGGGGAAAAAATAAATAAAAAATTGTCCTCCTTACAAGAACATATCCTTTCCCTCTACGATTCCTAATTTGGGAAGTTTGGGACTCATACCGACTCTCCGGTCAAGGTTCTATGATTCTCTAAGTCAAAAAAGACTTCGAGACCTGATAGTATCACCTCCTAATTAAACACAGGCCCTTCCGGATTATAGTATAGGTCTTACGATACCTGCGACCTTCCCCTTTGCACTTTAGCGAAGGCTCGGAGGGTGCGTTATCCCCTTTTTCTTGACCCCTCCTCAGATGTGACCTTGGGCAATGAGCTCGCGCAAACACATAATTGCAGGCGTGGACAAAGGTGGTTTGAAACCAAACTAATTTTCGGCCCGAAATCCTCCTTGATCCTCCATGTGTCCTTTCTCCAAAATCGAGGTTTGAATTGCGACCCCCTTCAACATTTTAAAGTTCATGCACCTCCGATCCTCGCAATGCTACGGGACTGTCAATCTCCTGATATTGATGGTACTGTCGGAACTAACAGTTCTGATCTTCCCTTTTCAAATCCACAGAAAACCCTCAAACAGATTCCTCTAGAGTCCACGATCTATCACCACGTGTCCCTTTGGATCGGACAGTCTAGATTCACTTCGGGTCTTCAGGGTTCGGGAATTTCAACTTTTAACCGAAAACCCTCAAACAGATTTCTCCACAGTCCATGATCCATCGCCACGTGTTCCTCTTGACGATGGATGGTCCCAACTACTTCGGGACTTCGGAAATTTGGTAAGTCCTCTTCTCCTACGTGTGCAAGGTACTAAGGTTCGTGCACCTTGTTTAGATCAGACGGTTTTCAAGCCTCTGTGATGTTATCAAATGACCACTATCGCTCCTCCTCCTAGGATTCTGACTTACTCCAACTTAGAAGGTTTTCCAAGTGCTCAAAGGATTCAACCTTTGTTCCTCCTACAGGCCCCTCTCCTGGATTTCGTCTGCGCTCCTGAAAGAGCTATCTCTTCTAAGCTTGATCTCTTTGGAGGTTTTTTTCATCTCACGCGCTCCTTGCGTTTCAGGGATGGCTTCAAAATCAGATCGAAGGTCAATGACAATCGACAGTTCACAGGAATTGCGGGGTCCCAACATGCGGGTTATTTACCAGGGAATTCAACCTCCGCAATATGGAAACTGCTCACTCGATTCTAGTCTAACCGGGATCATTGATCCTCCATCCTGTCAAGATCAACTACAAGGGTGAATTGTGGGCTATGAACTAGCGCATCCGCTATTTTCACCATCGCGCTCCACAGTGATTCCCCACCCTCGATATTCGTTCATAGATTGACGATTCATATCAATTGCGGGGTTTAACTTGACCTTCGTACAACTTGATATCTTGGAGCCTCGAGCTCCAAGTTTCCTAGACCCAGGTCACATGGATCTTCATAAAACTCTAGGGATATGATCCCCACTCTTAGATAGGTTTTTGGTTGAGGAAATAAGCGCAAGTGCAGAGTCTCCTATACTACTAGTCTGAAGGGAACACCTTCCCGACTCGCAGAGCTTTAAGCTTTGAATCAAGGAAAGGTAACTTGTGAGGTTACCAAATAGGTAGATATGCCCAAAGGCTTGCTCCAACTCTGGAATGACGATGTAAATTCCTGGGGAAGGCGCCTTCGAGTGATTAAACTGGGGCATATGGAAATTCAAGCAGAATTATAGGTTCTCAAGGAAACGAATGCATACTCATAACTTAATCATTTAATACAGAGAAATAAACCTTTATAGACATGTAA